>JBBPRH010000106.1:0-62776 GCA_038092915.1 Boletus pseudopeckii
GCAGGGACATTTCTGCAGTGGACGAGGAGGAGGAGGAGGAGGACTTGGGGGGGGGGGTCTTATAAGCTCGTCATGACGTAAACCGTCTTTGCTGGCAACCCTCATGTCCATCATACGCACCACGCGCTCCCTCCTCCACAGGTCCCTCTCCGGTCAGTCCCTAAATTTCTTACTCCACCCCCTCACCATCCCCATCCACCGTCAGCACCCTACCCCGCCCGCACTCACTCCTGTGGCGAGCTCTCCCCTGCACATGCCGGCGCGCGCGTCGTCCTCGCAGGCTGGCTCCTTCCCGAGCGGTACCTTCCTTATCTGCTCCCCACGCTCCAGCTAATAATCTCGCCAAATCAAGCAAAATCTCAAACGTGCTCTCCTTCTTCCCCATCAAAGATTCCTCGGGAACGACACAGCTCGTCGTCCGTCGGAACCCGGCTGACCATCCAGATCTCCCTTCGCTCTCACATGTCCCTCTCGAATCATCCGTCTTGATCCAAGGTCGCGTATCCGACCGACCAAAGAAAGACCGTCGCCCAGTCAGTTCCGCTCCTCATCCTCGTCTCCCCTCCCCCTCACCCCTCCACAGTCCAGCACGGGTGACATCGAGGTCCACGTCGACTCCTTCACCGTCCTCAATCCTGCATCCTCTCCCTTGCCTTTCTACCCCTCCGACGATCAAACCCTGGTCCGTCTCCTTGCACACATCCGTCTCACCACTCATTGATGTCCCGCCACAGGTCAATGACGAACTTAGGGCTCGCTTCCGCTATCTCGATCTCCGCAGGAATGCCCTGACAAGCAATATCAGGCTACGCAGCCATGTATCCCGTCTCGTCCGAGACTCTCTCCATGCTGACGGTGCGTCCCCTCACGCTGCCATCTTCAACTCATTTCATCTCGGCCCACGGTCTAGGCTTTCTCGAAGTGGAGACTCCTATCCTGCTCAAATCTTCCCCCGAGGGCGCCAGAGAGTTCCTCGTTCCAAGCAGGGTCGGCAGATCCGCCTCCCAAGGTACCACCACTCACACACCCCTTTTTTACTCACTCCCACAGTCGCCCCAACAACCGAAGCAACTCCTCATTTGCTCCGGTGCGATTGATAAATATTTCCAATTCGCCAAGTGTTTCCGTGATGAGGACGGCCGCAAGGACAGACAACCCGAATTTACCCAAATCGATCTCGAAATGGCTTACACTTCCTGGGGTCCACCCCAAAACTCCCACAACGATAGTTGGCGAATAGGCGGTCACGAGGTTCGCGCCGTAATCGAATCGCTGATCGGAAATATATGGAAGCAAGTCGAGGGCATTTGCCTCCCAAGCTCATTCAAAGTTATGACTTATGCGGAAGCGATGGCACGTGTAAGCCAACTCGATCCATCTGCTTACTTGTCGTCACATCGGTCACTCTCAGTATGGTTCAGATAAACCTGACACTCGCTTTGCCATGGAGGTGCTTCAACCATCCTGTCTCCTCCCCACTGCACTAAACGCGTTCAATTCAAGATTGAGAATATCACCCCACTGCTTCCTCATCACCATCAGGCATCACTTGCAGATCTCGGTCAAACTCTCGAGACACTGGTCGTCCGACGTTCCGAGAACCTGCCTTTTGTCCGCGCAAATGACCAGTGTCAGCTAACCGACGAGCCCACTGTTGTGCGTCCCGAAACGAGAGTAGCCATGTTTATCGTTCACACACTGCCATATAGAATCGCATCGTGCTCACTAGTAGCAATTTACTGACCTGGTTCTGCGAGTTTATCTCCCCCGTAGTTGGCCCTGAGCACCATGCCATCCTGAACAACGGGCTGAGAATCAGCGTGGGCGACACGTTGTATCTATCTAGGCGTCGTGCAGTTCCCGAGGTATGCGTGGCTTCCACCAACTTGTTCCGCTTCTCACACGCGCAGGGTGGATCCACGCCGTTAGGTCGAATACGGACACGACTATCTGATTCAGCGCAGAACCTCGGTGTGTCTGATTATCTCTATCGTCTTTTGATCGCCTCATTTTGTTTCAGGGGATTACGTTCCTCCTCCTTATCCACACTTTTTATGGGTGACTGAGTTCCCCCTTTTCACTAGGTCGGATCCAGACAAGGACTTTTTGGCGCATGGCAGATGGACTAGCACCCACCATCCGTTTACCGCTCCCATGTGGCAAGATATCGAGGCTATGTATGATGGTCGCATCGACCAGGTTTGTGCACGATTATCTCGGTAAACGCCCTGGTCCCTGAGTTGACTCGTGATTTCTCAGGTTCGAGGACAGCATTACGATCTTGTGCTGAATGGCACCGAAATCGGAGGAGGCTCGGTCAGGGTGCACGATGCTGCCATGCAGGAATATGTTTTTTCTCATGTTCTCCAGGTAAGACCGGTGGCTCAGTCGCTGCACCTCGTGGCAACTGACATCCCAAAATAGCTTGATGAATCAGAGAAAGCCTGCTTTGACCACCTTTTGCAAGCTCTCAAGTCTGGCGCTCCGCCACATGGTGGAATCGCGCTCGGTGGGTGTAGACGCCTCCACCGGGAATTGAACTGAGTGTGTCAACGTGCATTACATTCAGGGTTTGATCGGTTGATGTCCATTCTTTGCAAAACTCAGTCGATCCGAGATGTGATCGCCTTCCCAAAAACTAGTGCAGGCACTGATCCTCTCTTCAAGAGTCCCGCGACCGTCGCCAAGGACGTCTTGTCTCAGTACGGTATCCAAGGTATCCATACGTAAATCATGGAGAGCAAACTGGAATACAGCGCTTGGAAAGGTGTACCTTGCTTGTTCCTTGGCGTCATTGTAGCAGTCGTACTTTGGCTGACAATTAGAAGAGATTTGACAACGTGTGGGGCGGCGTAAGGCGGGCGGTATGAAATCATCGACTGTGGATGATGAAACAGGGGCGAATAGAACGCAAGCAAGCCCATTGGTCAGACTTTTCCTTTTCTTCGTCATTGATTCAATGAATGTCTAGAATGGATGGAACTGGATCATTTAATGGGTGTTTACTCCCCGTTATCGCTCGTACCTTTCCTCAGCTTCCGAAAATCTCGGGCTGGTCCAATACAGCATCTCCACGGAGCACGGCCAACTTGCAATACGTGGTCTTACTACATAGCTCTCGGGCGTCTCCATGTTTCAACTTTCTGCCGGACACTGGTGTGGTGACCATGCTATTACATTACAGTTTTTTCTTCATTTCCAGGTTTAAGGCCCTAGCACTACGTTCTCAGAGGCATAATATCATATCATATCGCGACAACATCCCAACTGGATGCCAATCCAACGGAACTAAAACAAGAAGGTGGCCTCAAGGTGACTCATGTCGACCCGAGTCCAAGAGTATCGTATGATCTGACCGGGTGACCGGGGCGGGGCCAGGCTCAATTGTTTGATCATCATCATACGAAGGGACATGTAAAGTGGCGACCAATGAAGTTGAATGACGTGGCGTTTCATCCCCCCGGTTTGTATCCGTATATGGGGGTCCACCATACCCGAAAGCACCCCATTCCTCTCGTTCAGAAGATGGCAGGGTGCCACCGTTCACATCGGAGGACGAAGCTGGTCTGGGTTCTGGTCTACCTCCTTCTGAACTTTCGACCGTGTGTACATGGGTTTCATCGATGACTGCCAAAACACTGCGGAGTTTTGAATCCGACTTGCGCGGGTGACTCGTCGAAGGGGGATGAGATTGACGACGCTTAATAGTCGTCGTAGAAGGTGATGTTGATCGTGGAGGGGTAGAAGGTGATGAGACGTCACTCCATTCCGAGGATGAGTTGGAAAAAAAGGTGCCGGTGGGTGCCCATGAGTGATTGAGAACCTCAGGTGGTGAACTACTGGAGGGGGGTGTATTCGCTAGCGGACTTGGAGAGGGAGACGGTGCGTTCGCAATGACGGCGAGTGGTGGGAGAATGGTGAATATCTGATCTTCCGCCTGGGGCGGTCCATACGCGTCAAATGGATCCGGAACGGACTGAAGCATGGGCTCCAAAATAGGGTCGGAACTGAGAAAATGGAAGGATGAGATGGGAAAGCATTACAGCGTCAGATAGCACATAATACGTACGCTTTCGCAGTGAACCTATCAAATACGTCCATGGTAGAACGCACTGCAACGCAAACCTGAGAAAAAGAATCAGAAGAAGGCACAGTCCACTCTCATGAACATACCTTTGCTTGCACTACGTTCCATACCTCTTCCTCGTGCTCCATGATTTCGCGATAATGCTGGCCCTTTAGGTCATCGAGTTCATCAACCTGTCGCTGTAGAATGGACAGTGCTTCTCGGAAGCTCTGTAGGTCTGGAGGACATCAACTAAGTTCTTGAGCTATGAAGAGAAACGTACTCCTCTGCTTCTTGTTCATGTTGCTTGCTTCTGTCTGGCGGATAATTTCGCTCTTCTCCCGGAGCGCTTTCTCATACGAAGCAGAGCGTTCCTGTGGAAATTAATGAGACCATCAGACGGCCGAACAGGGGACGGCGTACATTTACTATTGTTTTGTAAGTATCCAAGTGCTGACGCAGGGGTTTCTCAAAACTTTTGTCGAGCGACTCCGCCTGAGGACAAGGTCAAAGGCGCTGATACAGAGTTACAAAAAAACGCGACGAACCAATACGTGCCAGTGGTTGCCAATGAGATGATGTAGTCCTGAAGCTGCTTGGAGCCTAGTCCCTGCTTCGTACGACGGACCTTTCAGGCTGTAGTATAATCAAGTTTGTTTTTTTTCTTCTGACAGTGGGAATGCTCAACCCACCCTGAGCATTTCTCCAAGGAATCGGCAAACGCTGCGGTGGCTTTGGACATGTGGAGTAATGCTGCGCGGTAATTCGCGCTGCAGCTCATAAGCTAGGACCGGTGCATAAGAATGCCCGATGCACAGTACGTAGGGAAAAAGCACTGCATACATACCTCACCATAAGCTTGTAAGCTTACTCTGAGGTTTGCCCGAGTAATAATCTTCTCTGGACCATCAACGCCAAAGTCGATGGCAGAGGCGTGGGTTGCGTCTGAGAACGTGGGTGATGGTGGACCAGGAGAGGACGAACGTCTCGGGGACAGTGTAAGACTGCGAAAGGAATGGTTTTTTCGAGGCATGACTGCGACGGTGAGGCAGACCGAAATTTGCTGTGCTGGATAAGCTGCACGGTAGGCATGCCATACTGATCCCTTTTTGGCAGTGTCGCTCACTAGCTAATCCCGCCCGATGATATTAAGTACTGAGTGTTGGTCAATCCGTGCCGGTACATTCTAATTGTACTCTCTAATGTAACTTCAAGCTTCAACACCCAAGCAGTAGCAGAGCTGTAAAATGGTTGAGTACGCATGTGAATCGTCCAAGGACCTCCGAGACGTACGAGCTCATAGCCTCCCTACGCCCGACGAAATGTCGGTCATCTTGTCTGGCGCATCCCGAAGGAAGAACAGCTTCGCTCTCCGCTGTTTTGTTCCCTTGCGCTCACCCGCCCTCTGTCTGACCTTGATGTCCTTCAAATGCGGAGAGTTGACATAGAATTGCATCTCAATGCCGGTTCGCTGGACAACGTTGCGCAGAACGAACGACGTGTCTGGGCCGCGTCTCCTGACTGATATGAGCACTCCAGAGAAAATACCAGGAGCGTGTTCGGTCGTGACAGTGAGCACAGAGCCGGGAAGAAGTCGGTCGGGATGTCTCCGGGAGAACAAGGTTACGAGCCATTCCCGTTTTTTGGGCTCTGGCAGACCTTGACGCAAAAAAGTCATGAGACCCTTGCCTTTCCGGAGAGCATCACGCTGGCCCGAGGGAACTGGAAGGGGAGGAGGGAGGAGGGCGGTTTTAGAAAACGGATAGCTAGCGGGTGCTGCATTGGAAGACAGTAATCTCGCCACGGGCCTGCAAGCTCTAAAGGCCATGGCCGTAGTGGAGCGGATTCGTTGAGCACCTACCAAACTTGGAAAGCACATCGGTAAAAGACATGCTCATTATGTACAGCTTTAAAATTCAAAACAAGGGATACATAGCAGAAACTGCCTCAAACGTATTACGGTGGCAGCCACTGGAATTGCACGGGAGTAGAGAGAGGCAACGTTAGCAGGGTCAACGTGTCAGGTCGCCTCGTTGTTCGAGTTTTCTGAATTAGTATCCACGTCCCCGCCCTCTGGGAACATCCGGGTAAGAGTAATCCGCATGGCTGTTGGCAACGGCTCACCTCCCGCGAGCACGATAGGGGGTGTACCCGTAGCTACCACCCCGATATCCACCTCGATATCCGCCCCTGTATACTCCCCGACCCCGACCTCGATTGAAGCCGGGAATATTAGTACGTTTGGCTGTTACCTGGACATACTTGTGTTATATTTTACATGTTCTTATAATATAGGATGCTTACTTTTATTAGTCGTCCACGGAACAATGAATTGTCCATTGCCAAAGCAGCATCTATGAAGTCCGACTCGGCGAATTCAACATAAGCAAATCTGAAGCGGAGGTTGTTTGCCAGATAGCCAAGAAGCCAAAAAAAAGAGGTCACACACCCTTTCGGGTGACCCGTGAATTTGTCGCAAAGGATAGTCACTCGATTGATGGTCCCGCAAGCCTGGAAATGTCCCTGAATCTCTTCTGGGGTTGCACCGTAATCAACCTGGCGACGGCCATTTGAGCAAAGGAGCAAGTAAAAAGCGGTACCAGATGACCAAACCCACGTTTCCAACAAAGACACTTCGACCGTCCGCAACGGCCCTCTCTTCTTCAGTTTCCATTGGAACACCCTGATCTGTCCCAGCACCGCCCGCGGCACTTTGTGACTCTGCTGCAGCTTGCAGTTCACGCAGTTTTTTGGCCTCCCTTTCCATCTCCTCTACACGTTGTTTCATTAGCTGGATTTCCTGTGAGGGTACTGAGAATTGTTGTGTGCAACGAAGGGAACGAGAATACCTTTGACTCCGCTTCCTCATTATCGTCGATAGTAGGATCGGTGCCCCCGTTCAGCGTCGCTTGTGTCACGTCGATGTCCGCCATTACAAGTATATCCCACTTTTGCCAAGCTGTGAATCAAAGTTTGCCTTGACACGGGGTTCAGACCGCGCCACACAACATGGCAAACAAGGATACACAACTTGGTGAACACCATAGTACCTCTCTGGCTTGAATCTTATTCCCTCCTCAGACCTCCGGCTCCGTGCTATGCGCTTGCAGACTAGCAATTTCGCCAAATTCATCACCACTGGTCGAAAGGGAAGAATCTGTCATGTTACCCATAAGGGAATGCACATCCGTGGCCTGTGGTATCAGCATCCTTGCGTTCAAAACCTCCGTGCACCGCGTGACGGTCGAGGTCAATTTCAATACATGAACGGGCATCATTATAGTTACGGTACCGATGGTGATGGATCACAAAGTTGCCATTGTTGGGTCGGCTGCAGAGCCGCGCACTGAAACCTCCATCCTCTTTTGCAACAAGACCTCGTGCTTGACCTTCGCTTCTGGGCTTCGACAATGGAACATGGACCACCTGCTTACTCCAATCATGTAAGCTTTATCTTGTACGGTCCCTTATAACTATCCCACAGCCATTAAACTTTCGACTGTCGCCTCAGCTACGAGCGTCCCCTTGGCAAGCATGGCCACAAATCTGTATCCAGTCTCATTGAACTCCACGAGTGCCCTCGTGTGCCCAGCAACTCCCGCGTGAGCTCATCCCGCTCCATCTCCAGGGACGTATGCACCGCCCGGACAACGTGTGTTCGTGAGCAATGCGCTCATACAGCCTCGCGTGGAAGAGCCAATAACATGCTACAACACTCTGGGGTATTACAGCACACAAGAACACCTTTGCGAATCGCTCCGTAACCAGGATACAAGAGGAAACTATCACGACGAAGATAGTAAATTAAGGTTTTTGACTAAAAGTAGCGACTCCATGCTTCTAGATTTGATAGGATTGTGATAGAGGAGTACAAGGAGTCGATAAGATCTGGCTTGCATACACAATTTCGGCCTGTCTTTCATAATTACTGTGTGGAGTAAGTATGATGGGAGCTACCACGATCTACCCCAAGTGCAGTCACAGAAAGATAGATATCCAGAGGACATGTATGGCGTTCGCCGCTTTGTTGTGAAGTCGTAGACAACTGGCTTTGTTGTAACGTCATTACAACTACGTGAAACTAGACTGTGACTAGTACAATGTGATTGTTAGATGCCCACTCCAATGTGCAGGTGGTAGTGCACGTAGGAAACCTCCTGCCAGTGGTGCGTTTGAATGGTTCTATTCGACGAATTGTCAGTACAGAGCAGACTCAATCTTGCAAACTTACACCATTCAACCGAAGTAGGCATTATATCGAAGTAGGTGTTAGCCATTTCACGAAGGCCGTGACGTCCCAGACTGACGAGTACACAGGGTTCATATCTGGGCTCGTGTGGGGATTCGTCCGAATGGATATACGGCCAATAGAATAATTGGCAACGAGGACGCCCATTGGTGGCATGGACGTTTAGTGTGACACACACTTAGCGGAGGGCGCAGAGAAGTGTTAGCAGGGAATGGATGCACTCCCAATTTTGCAGAGAACATTCGTCATCCTGATGCTTCTGATACGACTTGCGCGCGCACCCATTCCTGGTGTCGTACAGATTCCGTGGCCATTAGGCATAACTCGACCAGTCCCCTGTTTTCGAGGGTCAATGGCCACGGGTTGCTTGATGTAAATCAAGGGGTCTCGAGTGAAGAGTTGGTAGAAGTTCGATCCAGCTCGTTAGCTCGAAGTTGACAAAGTTATGTCACTAAATGGAAGACCCTGGTGATCAAGAGTCGTTAGCGTGATAAGACCTCAAATATTTCCCAGTGGAGCTTAGGAATTTGACCATTTTAGAGCCCAGAGGTGATGGTGAGCCGTCATTTTCCCATTTTCACCAACGTAGCCTCACCTTCCATTGTTCTACACGTGCGGTGGATCAGCTGATGCCCAAACACTGCACTAGGACTGAACATGTCGTATCAAAAAGGATTATTTGTCTCCGGGAGGGATTATCCTCCGGTCCTAATATGAAAAAAAAGTTTCCATGAAATTAATGTTGCCGCATGACTTGCTCCAGACTAGAACAAAAAAAAAAAACAGATTTGAATAGGACAGAATGTCCCTTAATAATGAAGAGGTGAAGTAAGTTATGTGACCATAATCGAGGTATGTTGCGGGGATTCCATCGCGGAAGAACATACGAGGCGCAGCGGTTACTTGAATAGGAACGGCTGACGCGTTCTTTGGCACCACCGGCCCAATCGAGGGGATAAGACTTGGCACTCCAAGGGGAGAGAAAAAGCGAGGCCATTAGTCAAACGGGCAATGCCTCTGCTCGCTTGGAGAACTGGCGAAATGGGAGTTAGGTATTCAGATGGTGGCTGTATACCGCATATCGGGCACTGTTTGACGGATTCGGGTGAAAGGGTTGTCCGGAAGACATTTGCTGACATGGTGGAGGCCACAGGAATAGATTCATTTCCGAACGCGTTCTTATAAAAAGAGCCTTAGAAATCGGACAGTCTGTACCTCACACATACCTTTTCCACTCGAATTACTGTGCAGCGTACAGGACAAGCAGAGCACGGTAGGTCGGCATTGTGTACTGGTTGCTGCACGAGGAGGAGGACTGACAAGGATGGCTGTGCAGCGGAGAGAGATGGACTGGCTTAGTCATTCATGGCCCCTCAATCGGGCCGACCCGACAGCTGTCCGACGATATCTTGACAGTGCCAGAGCCCACAGTCATTATCCTCGTCCCCAACACACCTTTTACTCCGAAGACTATTATTCCATGACCCACCAGTCCAAGAAGAAACGCATCGAGGACGACTCCCTCCCCGCCGACACTGGCTCCAAGCCAGTCCAGCTCCAGCGCAGGAGAGTCTGGCGCGCATGCGAAAGCTGCAGGTTTGTACCACATCCAGCCATCCCATCCTTTTCACCCCTCTCCAACACCTTCTCTGACACAATCGTCGACAGACGCAAGAAAATCAAGTGCGATGGCTGTGAGCCGACTTGTGCCCAGTGTCAATCGTCTGGATCCCAGTGTACCTGGCTCCAGACAAAGGACAGGGCCGCCTTGAGCAGACAGTATGTTGCTATCCCACCTCGTGCTCACCCAACACCCTCACCTTTCCCCAGCTATGTCCAAGAACTCGAAGCCCGTCTACTCCATATGGAATCCCTCTTTTCTCAAATAACGCCTGTACTCGAGCAGCTTGGGCCATCCTTGGGTGTTCCATCCACAGCCGGCCCGTCCTCCGCAACCGGGGCCGTTGGGGATGGCAGTCTACCTTCGGCATCAATAGTTCTCCAGGCCATGTCATCAAAGGCTGCCGCAGATACCTGCACGGAGGACAGTTCCTCACCCGAGTCCTCTTCCGTCAAGATGGAAGACGATGTCTCCGAATCTTTCGGTCAGCTCGCCCTGGATGAACACGGCCATCTTCGTTGGATAGGTGGTTCCTCCACAATGTCATTGATCCAATCTTTCCGTGCTCTGACGACCAACCCCCTCCATCGTGTCTCTCCGATGGAAGAGGACCCACGGGCACCTGGCCCTAGTGCGAATAAACTGTATTTCCCAGCATCAGTCTTCTTCGGGAATATACGGGCCCTTCCCCGTGCAGATGAAGTCGAATACCCAGATGAAGACTTGTGTGACAAGTTGGTAAGCACGTGAGACATCGTCTAGGACTAACCACTACTGATTATGGTCTTGCATCAGATCGATGCATATTTTGAACGCCTCCATTTCTTGATGCCTATTCTTGATAAGCCCTTGTTTATGGCCAGATACAAACGTCTCATGGGAAGGAGGAGCGACAAAGCATTTATCCAAGTTGAGGCTCCATTCATTTCCATCGTCTTTGCTGTTTTCGCTTGCACCGCTCGACTGGTCAATGACCCACGCCTAACAAGCGATCGCCTAGACGATGGTGGGATGGGCATGGTCTACTACGAGAGGTAAGTTCGCATAGACTATGGCCACTTACCTGTCAACACTGATTTTTCTACTTTATGTCAGGGCCTTGATTCTGCACTACATCAGCCATGCATCGATTCAAGTGTCCCACGTCCAGAGTTTTATTCTCATGTCTTCGTTCTTGTGTTCTATCAACTGCCTACCCCAGGCTTGGCTCCTCGTGGGACAAGCGGTACGCAGTGCGCAAGACTTAGGATTGCATGTAAGCATTGTCCATCGAACCCGCGGTTATTACTGACGAAATAACAGCGCTCACCGCGTCGATTATCCATATCCTCTATTGAGAAAGAGACTCGGCGGAAAATCTGGTGGGGCGTGTACTGTTTAGACCGCATGCTGGCACTTGCACTTGGTCGCCCGCTTGGTGTAGAGGACTCTGATTGCGACGTTGAACTTCCAGTGGACGCCGATGACGAATGGTTACCCGAGTACTTCACTGGTGTTCAACTTTCGCAAAAGCCTCCGTCCCTAATGTCGGGGACCATCGCCTTAGTGACCCTTTATCAGATTGCTGGCCGGGTCCTACGACAAGTGTACGCCATCGACAGTTGCAAGGAAACAATCGAACCCGAGAAGAGGGTGGAGTTACAGCGCTCTGTCGAGACCCTTGACCTGGAACTTACGAGGTGGTTCGAGGATCTTCCCACCTCTTTCAGGAATCCGAACACCAGCGATAAGCATATGTCCATGACCGTCGTCTTATGCAGCCACTACTATTCAGTGCTCACTACCCTTCATCGCAATTTCCTGCCGGTCCAGCGCGACCAATCTGTCGTACCCAATTCAACTGCAAGGGCCGTCGCGTCTGCCCGCTCATGCATCCGTCTTGCACCTTCAATCAATAATGTCGTTCCAACCTCGCATCATCTTGCTTTCTTCATCCAACATCTTTTCAGTTCCGCTGTCGTTATCCTTCTGTATGCCATGCATTCCCCAGATACGAAGGCTGCAGCTACAGCCATGGACGAAGCTAAAAGCTGCCTCCCAATCATAGAGTCATGGGAAGGCCATTGGCCAGGTGCTCGTAAATGCAAGGAGCTGCTCGCCGAGTTGACGAGCACCGCAGACGAGGCTATAATGAGAACCAGCAACGACGCTTCCGGCATTCCCATGGCTCAAAACGTTGCGCCGACAGCATTGGAATCCAGGAGATCCCTTGTGTCTTCTTCGGGACAGGTACCGACCATGAACCGACCGTTAAAGATGAAACCAAGGAAAATCAGCCGCTCACGAGATCCAAATCCTACGCGTCGGCCCCTTGTCTCGTCACCCTATCGCGTAGATTGTAAGAACGATGCGTGTTTGGTGATGATGCTTGCTGACTTATCGTCGCCTATAGCGCAACGCAACCGGTCGACGTCTCGCAAGAGGGGGCATGACGAAAGTGAAGGCATCGGTGGTTTGAGTTTGTCTTATCCTGGGGTTTTTTCCAGCCCACAGTCGATGGGTGGAAAATCTAGCCCTCACAGCTCCCCAGCGTCTGTTAATTTGCCCTCGCCATCCATGTCCACCATGGAAACGACTCAGCAACAGGAGGGAAGTCCCCGTCTTATGGGTGCGTCTCCGTACAATTATACTGGCCCACCTCTCTCTCCACTCCATGTCCCTTCACCCCGCGACTATGGGATGCATCATGGCGCTCTTGCATCTACCAATAGTCACCAATGGGATGGTGGCCCGGGTGACCATCGTGGTGTCGACATATATGCTTCCGGATCGCAACCCAGTTCGTTGCCATATGCCACATATGAGCATTCGTCATCTAGCGTTGATCCAGTTTGGTATGGCAGCTCCTCGGATGTCGGGTATACCCATCCATCAACCACACCGCCAACCTCTTCGTTCCCTGCTCCGGGACTGCCGTTTTTGGGGCTTGATTACATTCGAAATTATAATACGAATGGATACTCGACAAATGACCAAGAGCTCTGGCAGACATTCGATAGCGGCGCGTTTGGAATTGACCCCGAACTTCCTTTTACCTTTGGTGAATCTCCCTCAGACCTTCACGAAGGGCGGCAATCTCCACTGCGATCCCACCCGTGAGCACACCCTTGTGGGCACGGCTCGCCGTTGTATTTGAACCTTGTATGCGCACTTCTTCTAAGCTCCTTTTCACTTTCTCATTCATTCATGACCATGTATCCGTACTCCCCTCTGACGACCATTACAACCCGCTTGCAATAGGCAGCATACCTAGTAACACATTAATTTTGGCACTGCTTTTTCGTTCTGTCATGCGATACTGCTTGGACCCTTTCCCCCCGAAACCACGTTGACACTGTACTCCAAGTCTCGTAGCTAGTTATGCTCCACCAATCGAATTAATGCAGGTGGCCGTTCATCCGGCAAGTTTGACGATAACCGGATAAGACTGGCAGGACTAAGCACCGGGAACTACCAGTAACCGGCCGTCACTGGGTTGTTGTTTTAGCGCTCAACTCATTCTGAGACCCACGAAACATCATGGTAAACCACCCAGTAGTCGAGCTCACATCTGAAGCGTCTTGGAGCCTCGTACGTGTCATGTTCTTTGTGTTCAGCGTCAGGTTACTAACAGTTTAAAGATCGAAGACAAATTCACACCATATGGGAAGGAGACCTTGGCTAAACTCGTTGCTTTTCTCCAGGTATAGACAGTGGATATCTGTTTTAGCGACTATCTAATGCGTTGGTAAGGATGAGGTTTACCCTTCCATCAAACTTTATCATGCACAGATACCCAGAGACCCGGTACAACGATGGAAGACTGTAGTACCGGTTATCGAGGAGTTGAAGGTGAAAGCGCGCAGGCTCGGGCTTTGGAATCTTTTCCTCAACAAGGTACATTATCCTCAACATGGCGTCCCGCTCTCAAATCTCGAGGTGAGATTATTGACTTGTTAACTCCTGATCAACTGTCGACACGGACAACAGTACGCTGTTATGGCAGAGGTTCTTGGACGAGGGGGACATGCTGCATCTGAGGCAGTCAACTGTGCTGCTCCAGACACGGGCAATATGGGTACACCATTCCGCCCCCTCCGTGAATGCTACTAGTTGACACTCTTCAGAGGTCCTCGCTCGATACGGGTCCCCCGAACAACAGAAGGAATGGCTTACACCGCTACTAAACGGGGATATTCGTTCCGCTTTCGCGATGACGGAACGATTCGGCACGCGGCTTCATCTTCTTGTACTATGTGTTATACTGACGTGTACCACACAGTGGCGTCGTCGGACGCACGCAACATCAAAACTTCCATCCGACAAGAAGGCAATGAAATTGTGATTAATGGACACAAATGGTCGTGAAACCCTTTTATCTTGTCGTTGCCGGCCTCTCATCGTGCCGAACCGGCTTTTTATTCCTTAGGTGGATATCCGGCGCCGGCGATCCCCGCACGAAATTACACCTTGTAATGGGCAAGAGTGACCCGGGAAATCCAAACGGATACAAGCAGCAAAGTGTCGTCATTGTCCCTGCAGATGCCCCTGGCGTTCGGGTTGTACGTCCGATGGAAGTATTTGGGTACGACGACGCGCCGGAAGGTCATTGTGAAGTGATTTATGAGGATGTGAGAGTTCCTTTGAGCAACCTGGTACTTGGATGGGGCAGGGGATTTGAGGTAGGTCATTCCTCCCGCGTCGTCGAGTGTTAATGCAATACATTCATTTCCTTTTAGATTATTCAAGGACGTCTTGGGTTTGTATCCTCTTTGGTTATTTTACGCAGATTTCATTGACCGTCTTGGCAGTCCTGGACGCATCCACCATTGCATGCGCTCTATCGGTGTAGCCTCGAGAGCACTTGATTTGATGATCCAACGGGTGACGGATCCTTCGCGCAAGACGTTCGGCAAATTCCTCTACGAGCATGGTGAGTATGTTGGATATCTTGCGGAAATCGTTGGATTGAGATGATTATTTAGGCACTGTGATAGCTGAAATTGCCAAGTCCAGAGCAGAGATCGAGGCGGCGCGATTGCTCGTTCTCAGTGCCGCTCTTCAGGCATGTTCTCGGACAGCAGTATAGCACCTGCCATAGGCTAAAAGGCGTCACAGATCGATAAATACAAGGCTAAAGGTGCACTGAAGGAAATTGGTATCGCCAAGGTCCACGCATTCCAATTCAGTTCACGGTTTATGATGCTAACGCTAGGTCCTGCAACACGACTCTTAGTTTACGGTTCCCGCAATGGCGTGCAACATTGTAGATCGCGCGATGCAAGCTTTCGGAGCGGAAGGGCTGAGCCAAGACCAAGAGCTAGCAAGCATGTATGCGCAGTTGCGAACACTGCGGTTAGCCGATGTAGTGTTTGTTTACCTCTCTGATTTCCCATGGCTGACGACTTTCTCTTCACAGGGACCTGATGCAGTGAGTACATTACCTGGTGGACACTGGTACGCTTGACGTACCCACTTCCCCAGGTCCACATTCAGCAGATTGGTATAAGGGAACTGAAGCGAGCGCCGGAGCTGCACAAGCGCGCTGCGGAGTTGAGCGAGAAGGAGGCGGTTATCCTGCAGAAAGCGGGCGTGCGCGTGAAGGCTCGTCTTTAGGGCACGTTGTAGTGTCCCGTTCGATGAGATTCCCACATATAGTTATCGTGGTTGTGTATATCTACTATGTGACTGCTTAAAAGTACCTCCAACATGCAAACCTTGACTCAGTGACTGAAATGCTCCGTCAAGGACGACAGCGACCACTTGGAGCATCATTCATTCGACTCTTGGCACTCAATACTCTCACGCAAACCCCGTCTCCCGCTCTCCTTTCTTTGAATCGCGACTTTATTCCAGATGACCACTAATGACGAGGTCCCCTCAGAGGGGCCATACGACGTGACACCAATCCTGCACTCTCGTTATTTCGTTCTCCCGGCTTCAGCTGCTATCATGGGTACAGTGATTGGTGCAGTCCGAGGCTCCCGACGGGCGTCATTGCGGTTCTTGGCTGAGAATGCGCACCGACCACCTACTACAGTCCAGGGATGGTATTTCTACAATAAAACCAAAAACTACCGGCGAATGGCTGCAGGACTGCAGGAAGGCAGCCTAAATGCTATGAAATTAGGAGTCACTGCGCTGGTTTGGGTAGGGATCGAGGACGGGTTGGAGCGATGCGGACAGCCCTGGGCGGAGGCGAGAGAACTCGGAGCTGGAGTGGGGACGGCGAGCATTTTTGCGCTCGTGTGTAAGTTGTCTCGATGGCCACAATGCACGACGCTAACGCCGACTATTGCTGTACTTGCCTGGACCTTTCTAGACCGACTTCCATGGCGTTCAGGTCGTCAAGCTATGTGTCTTGGCGGGCTGGTGGGGGGAGGGATGGGATTCCTCCGATGGGCCAGGTCATACTTGGAGGCTGTCCAGTAGTTAAAGCTGTTAATCCGATGCAGAAAAAATAAAATAAAAGAGGGTCTGTGCGCTTGTACGTATCACGACTACCTCAAGATACGTAGCGAGCGATCGCCTCTTGTTTTATCGAGCTCGCACCTTATTGCGGATGACGGAGGAGCGATGATAGCTACTCCCGCCGTTCCGCACTCTGAAACTCTTGCTGTACAACCAATACCGACACCAACACCTCCATCCTCTTCATCTTCCTTGTCACGGCCCTCGCTACCGTTTTTGCCTCTTTCCAAAGCGATGATCAAGTTGTGGCCGTCTATGCTTGAGCAGCTCACCCCCCGTGTCAGCGCCGATGGCCGCGAGCGCCCAAATCCCTTCGATGTTCCGGAGACCGGCTCTCGGACACCACTACCACCCCCACACGCTAGCAATTCCCAGGTACGGACCTCGTCCTGCTCTTCTGGCGCCGTCCACCACCACCTACTGGCGACGACTCCGGCAGTGATCCCGGTACAAGCCGATGTTACGCCGCCAGGCCCCATAACCTCTCAATCTGGACCTTTTGTCGCTCGCATTCCTACTACACAAATATCTCTACATGCACCAGACTTTTCCATGCGCAACAACAAAAAACCACCACAACCTTCTGACTCTATGGAGAACAAACCCAGTACGCCATCGCCATCGTCCACCTCGGCCAGGACGTCCTCAAGTACAACCGTCGGTGCTGTGCATACCGCACAACCGCCTGCTCCATCCGCAACATCCAAGGGGCAGATCCATGTCAAACTCATATCTGCACGCGGCCTCAACGTATCTTCTATACACGCACGCCCATATGTGGTAGTCCAGTTTGAGCAGAACGAATTCGTCAGTCGCGATCCTACGGAAGAAACAGACAAGGAAGTGAAAGGGACTGCCACAGCTCTATCGAGAACATCTTCCTCAAACGCCCTGACCGCGCTCAGTGCCATTGGCGTATCCCGACCGCCTGGGAAGTCGAGCACGAATACATCGCCCTCATCCTCTTTCTCATCTTCCAGCAAAGCACAATCTCCCATACCTCCTCCTACCCAAGGGCTCTTTGGACGTTTGTCAGCACACAATCCTATGTGGAAACACGAGGTGTCCTTGTAGGTGCTGTACGCTGATCGATTATCTCTGATATCTGACTCATCTACAGCGATGTCACGTCTGAAGAGTCTTTAATCTCCTTCAACGTCTATGATCGTGTCTCTGGCCATTTCTTCCTTGGGACCTTCCAGATCAAACCTGTATTGATCCACGACCACACTGTTGACCAATGGTTCAAGTACGTAGTTCGTTTCCTGCTAACTACTCATCCCGTCCTCCGTCCCGCATTGCTACCCCTTACTCACGTCACCAACGCAGGCTCCGGCCGTTCGAAAACGAAATCGTAAGCGGGGAGATGCGTGTACAAATTACATTCGAGCAATTCAAGGTACGCAGCAACGTGCCACGTTGCTTCCCACCCTCTGTCATGCTCTTTCCCTCCTCTTCACACAGTCATGGTCCTTGACGACGATGCTAACCCCATGATTTCCACGTGGTAGACCAAACGAGCGCTCACTCCACGCGATTTCGAGTTTCTCAAGCTCATTGGACGCGGCACCTTTGGCAAGGTCTTTCAAGTCCGAAAGAAGGACACGAAGCGCATATATGCCATGAAAGTACTTTCAAAGAAGGAGATCATTGCCAAGAAAGAGGTGGCTCATACAATCGGAGAACGCAAGATACTTCAGCGTTCTCTGGAGTCACCGTTCCTCGTGGGTTTGAAGTTTAGCTTCCAGACGGACACGGACCTATACCTCGTCACGGACTTCAAGAGTGGTGGCGAGCTGTTTTGGCATCTGCAAAAGGAGACACGTTTTACCGAAGAACGAGCTCGATTTTACATCGCGGAACTCGTTCTCGCTTTAGAACACCTACACAAATACAACATTGTCTACCGTGATCTCAAGCCAGAGAATATCCTTCTGGATGCCACCGGACATGTCGCACTTTGTGATTTTGGATTATCCAAGGCAGATCTCCGGCCTGATGAACTCACGACCACATTCTGCGGTACGACGGAGTATCTTGCCCCCGAGGTACTGTTGGACGAGCATGGCTACAGCAAACTGGTCGACTTCTGGTCTCTTGGTGTACTTTTATTCGAAATGTGCTGTGGATGGAGCCCTTTCTATGCAGAGGATACGCAGCAGATGTATAAGAACATCTGTTTTGGCAAGATACGGTTTCCTCGCAATGTAATCAGTGAAGAGGGAAAGATGTTCGTTAAGGGGGTGTGTACGTTTCTTGCCCCACCTATGTCCAGTATACATTGAGTCTATGCTTTAGCTTCTTAACCGAAACCCAAAGCACCGTCTGGGCGCACAGCGAGATGCAGAAGAGCTCAAGGAACATCCATTTTTCTCAAGCATCGATTGGAAGGCGCTCTCCATGAAACAAGTTACGCCACCGTTTAAACCTGTCGTTGAGTCGGACGAATCGACAACAAACTTCGATCCGGAGTTCACTGGTGCCGATATCCGGGAAGTAGGCAACGGATTAGACGGAACAGGTAGCCCGGACGAAGAAGACCCTAGCGAAGATTGGATTCAGGCTGGCGCGCAGGGGTTCTTGCATACGCCAAACGGCCCTCTGGGTAGCGATCGCATGACTATTAATGCCAACCATCCGCAGATTGAGTCGAACGGTCTTGATCTAT
This sequence comes from Boletus pseudopeckii, assembly GCA_038092915.1. Taxonomy (NCBI): domain Eukaryota; kingdom Fungi; phylum Basidiomycota; class Agaricomycetes; order Boletales; family Boletaceae; genus Boletus; species Boletus pseudopeckii. Next base: position 19,055 of record JBBPRH010000106.1, read on the forward strand.
CTCAGGGCATTCAAATCAGCAATCGCAAGAAGCGCGATTTAGCTGGGTCCCCCCTCACCAACAGCGTGCAGGAGAACTTTCGTGGATTCACATACTCCGGCGGGGAAAGCGTGGTAATGCCAATGGGAGTCCTTGGAGGGAGTCCAGAGTCAGAAGACGACGATGAAGAAGTCTCCGAGATAACGACAGAAGATGAATTCGAGGATGAGGAAAGATTTGCAGGACGTTACTCGAGAAGTAGAAAGGTGGTGGACGACGAGATAGCAACATGAGTGGCTTGTAGACGATCGAACCATCTTCTTTCTGTTTCCAAACGCACCATCGTAGCTGGCACTCGGACCAACAAGGAGATTCAGGTATTTGACTCGCCGTGTTCGTGTTACTACCCTGCAGTCCTTTAAAGCTCTGCCTCTCACGCCGATGTATATGTACATCCCCTTGTTCTCTTTTGTTTATGCCGCGTATTATGAGCCGGTATGTTTCATCGTTTTGTCCATTGTTACCTTCTATACTATCCACTACCACATATATCGACGATGTAATCACCATGTATCTTCTCCATCGCCAAAAAGGACAGTAAATTGCGGTTCAACCACAGTCAGATTACCAGTCATGGAGTGTCTCGCATCCTGGTCTTGCAAGGTTCATGCCGCCGCGAAGGATGGAGGGAAGCACCTGCCCGTTGATAACAGTGTTCTTCACAATAGATTCGACGTCATGCGGAGTGACTCGTCCATACCAGACACTCGTTCCTTGGGGGCTGTGTATCTGAGAGGATTTTGCAGAATATTATTAGTCCTAAGAGGGGATGGGACCAGAGTGAGGCATACAATCACGTTTCCTGCAAACTTGTGTCCCCCGACGTGAGAAGTGTACAAGATGAGAGCTTTATGTTCTCCTCCGAGCGCCTTCAACTGTGTCTCGAATGCGATCTCCGGTTCTAGGCCCTTGATCAACGAAGATTCTAGGGTAGGATATCCGGAAAGATCTTCCAGTCCGGTATGGACCACCCAACCCTCGCGCTCCAGGTAATGAATGAATGCTATAATTTAGCGCGTTAGCCGGCCAGTTCAGACTGCTTGGAAGGCATCCTCACTCTTTTCAAGGACGGGAGCAGCTATTGCACAGCGTTTGTCACGCCTCTTGTGTGAGCCTGTGTATGGAGGGTATATTCAGTAGACTTTTGCAAAAAAAAAAATGCCAGCAGGTTTACAGAGTTGGATGACACAAGAATACGGCAACACCCAAGACCTGAGCGAGTCGGAGCGAGAGTTGGCGCCTAGCCTTCCATATGAGGGGTCAAGTGCAGTTGTCCACAACGTCTCTGCACCCACGGGTGATCGTGGGACGTCAGCAATGACCTTGAAGTCAGGAAGCACGATGACTGTTTCTTGAGAGGGATCCTCTGAGAACGACTTGTGACTGCCATTCTGGATCGAAAGCCTGCGGGTGTCGTTTTGCGTAAACAAGCCTGCAGGGGGAAGTGGCCGACTGTTTTTGGCGTTCTCATCTCTGTTCTGTGTTCTGCCATCTTGAAGTTTCTCATTCGCTCTGCTCAAGAATGCAGCTAGGGTGCCATCGGCCTCTGTTACTTCCTTGGGCCAATCTGATTTGCCGGTAGATATTATGACCTGTGATAGGCATTGTCTCGTGAATGCGCCGAAGCAACAAGAGGGTACTTGCCTGACGTCTATACGGTTTGACTGAGCCCAACAATTCTGAATCCGTGTCGATAGATATCCTCCGGGAATAGTCGTCGTGATCTGTAGCACAGATTTAGCACAGAAACGGAAGCCGAGGACATTTACCTTGATCGCAGGGATCGGGACAGGACCGACAGAGCGCATCGGAGACTGGGACATCCGCAGCCCGAAGATCATCGTAGACCTTGTGAGCGTCTAGAGGACGAGAGCCAGATAAAAATGGTTCCAACTTTGCAAGGACAGTCATGGGTATGGGGAGGTTAGAAATCCCAGGGTATGACGAATGTGATCATCGTATTACTAAGTAGGTTATGCAACATTCACACCACCTACTCTACTCTAGGACAGTCTTGGGTCATGTATTAGCAACGCACTAGAGCAGCCGGAATGAAGACTTGCCTCACCCTCGACCGTCCCCGTCGACCTGGAATTTTACCCTCTTGCTGTTCTCCTTCAAAGCTAACCAGGACGGCCGTCCGTCTTTTTGCGTACCCATCAAAGCTCGGTATACCCGATCTACTCTCCTCGATTTACTCTCGGTCCAGCCTGGGCCCATGCTCTCCGAACCGTGTATAGACGAGGAGCCGTCATCCCTGCCGAGGAAGAACTTTTGGGATTCCCTGTGATGCTTCTTCATCTGAAAAAGTTCAGCGAAAGAGTGTTTCTTTTGGTCTTCTGCGATGTTCAAGGGTTGGGTAAACGCCTGGTCGATGACAGCAGAGAGATTCTCTGCGGTAATGAAGGTATTGGACTGGTGATAAAGTGAGACGAGCGCTTCCATCCTCTTGTCGTGTGGTGCTGCCTTGGAAGAAACACTGCGTCTGCAAATAAATGCCAGCGAGAAACATGGCAATGATTTGTTGAGTGCTGGTAACATGGTGGTGCACTCGACATAAAGTCTAACCGGAGTTTGAAACCTGACCTAGCACGGTCCGCACGGGCCGACGTAAAAAAAATCGATTTGTATTGTAATACACAAGCTGTGTAGTCCTGCAGGCAGGCCAAGCCAAGACACACAAGCATCACCCGCTGAAATGCAAGCATATCGTACAAGTTTATCCTACTCCTTCGTACATCGACATGATCTCTCGGGCAAACCGCTGGATCGCAGCAGACAGATAAGCTGATGCAGTAGCTCACAGGCCCAAGCTGCAGCACCACCAGCACATCAATGTTGGGCATACTCACCAAGGCAGATGCATTCCTGTGAGGCGAGCCTGAGGAGACAAGTGTTGGTCTGGATGTGCAACACGCATGGGGCAGGCCCACTGGGGTGCGATGGAATGAGTCATCTGCCAATGTAGCATCCCAGCAACCGAAACACGAAAGATGGAGAGTGTCCTAGCTACATGGAATCGTCAAAAACGGGGTCACGGTGATGCAAAAATCCAGATAATACATTGAAAGATGATGAACTCGCTTTGTTTGTGTATTGGAGAGCGTGGTCGGTTTGGATTTTGTTTTACAATGTCTTCCACCATTTGGACCAAGCATCACTGTGTGCGTTAGCAAATCGAACAAACAACTTTCTTCCTTACTCTCTTTCGTTCGTCGTCGTCGTTCTACACGATGGACTGCGCAACATCAACGTCGTTGGCTTGCGTGATGGGGGAGAAACTGGCCCGTGCGCGGACTGATTTCTCACGCATGACATAAGCCACAGCAGCTCTTTCAACGTTCCTTTCCTACACCTTTCAACTCCCCAGTCAACAAGCACGCCGCCGCATCGGTGAACTCGTCCTCCCGATTATCTGGGCTACAGCTCCAAGTAGAGTCATGTCGCAGCAAGCACAGCAAACAGTCATGCCATCAAATATGCTACCACCGGGTGAGGCAGAACTCGCTCAGGCGAATTCATATTACCCACAAGAACCGGCTGACCTCACGGGTGGTTTGCCAATTAACCTCGATTCTCTGCGCGACGGACCCCCAGGAAGTAAACCATTTTACCCTTATTCAACCCTCATCCGGTACGTGGCTCGTGGACATTCGTCTACTCCGGGTTGGCACGGTTCTTGAGCTCGACCACATTCTAGCTATGCGATCAAAGGTTCGCCCAACCAAAAGTTACTCTTGGAAGACATTTACTACGCGATTGAATCTCGTGTGCGTATACTTCTAGCGCTCCCGAGTCTACGTTAGTTCTCACGTCATGTCATCTAGTTCCCGTACTTTAGAACTGCACCTTCGGGCTGGAAGGTGAGTGAAACCTTCCAAACGTGGTCAATAATTTGTACACTACCGCGTCGCATACTTGAGACGCGACCGTGACCGCGATGTTGATGTTTGATTGTGTTCATATTTGTTTGAGCCCTTTTCAAAACAAAACAAAACTAACTATCGAATACTTTAGAATTCTGTCCGACATAATCTGTCTCTCAATCCATGCTTTGAGAAAGTCCCCCGTCCGCTCACCGATCGAGGCAAGGGGTCTTATTGGACCGTGAATGACAATGTCGATCCACGCACGGGAGTTCACCGTGTCAGAAAGAAGAAGCCAAAGGGTGCCAAAGGACGTCAATCGGAAGAGCAGGATGTTGATTATCGTCCGAACGAACCCTTCGCCGACCCCCACGCGCAATTTGTTCAAGCACCCCCACCCCAGATGCATCCCGATGAGGCTGGCCCAAGCAGACAGCCTCCTTATCCGCCTCCCTATCCGCCTGCGTATGTCCATTGACCACATATGACTTGTTGACTGAGCCACATCTTGACTAGCTTTGACCCCAACTTTCCTATGCTTCCACCTCCACCTCCTGGGCTGCGTTTCCCTCCGCACCCTGCCATGCCAATAGATAATTTGGAGGCAGATGAAAACGGCAACCTCTCTTGGCGCCTGACGCTGATGAAAGAATTGAGTAATCTCCAGCAACTAGCGGCAGAGCAGGAGAAGGCAGGTGCAGACGAGGAGTGGTTCCGCATGATGTTGCTGCGCATTCGTGGTGCACTCTTGGCTCCTGCATACCACGATGGAATGCACCCGCCGCCTGGGATGCCACCCCACCCAGCACCCAATCCAGAGATGCAGCAATGAATAGTATGGGAAAAACATACGGGTGGTTGGGATTCGGTCTTGTTCAGCTGGACACATTTCTCCTTAGCTAAAGCGGTTAGTGCATATATTTTCCATAACCTTCTAGTCATTGTTGGTATCTTATATCAGAACGGAGTCATTTGGTTCGCTTAGCTAAGAAAGACAGTCTGATTACAAAGAGTTGTCTGATCATGCACTTTTGCACTTTGTTACCTTCATGACACCCACCGCCGTATCTGCTGTAGACTCTGTCCCCGCAATATCCAAGCCAGCAGATCTTGGGATCTCTTTGCCCACTGGGTCAGTGCTGGTCATCGGATCGCTGGGTACCGCGCAGAATGGAAAGTATCAAGCACTCGTGACAAACTTGGATGCAGATGCAAGCGGCGACACCGTGGAGAGGCAGATGCTTGATAGGTTGATTGGTGGAGGTAGTGTCATTTCCTCTCCGACCAACACGTACACATTAAATCATCGTCCGTTAGCTACTACTTTGGCTGCCACCTCTTATTCATCAATCCACATCGTACTCACCCCGCCAGAGTATTCCTCCCTCTTGTCCGATCTACAGCCATTCCTCAGCCAGCTTCTCGACGGCCTCAGTCCCTTTGGCAAACTTTACCTGCTCAACCTTCCCGCAGGTCTTCTTAACCTTCCCGGGGAACTTACCCTTGCTGGGTTTGCTGTCCTAGAAAGTGTCCTACAAGGCGAGGACTCACGAGTAATCGCTCAGAAACCTAGTTCCACATTCCTTAGTATCACGTCCGGATCTCTCTCCCATGGAGCTGTCCCCCTAAGGCGGAGGGCCGATCCAGCTCGACAGTCTTCAAAAAAGGCTCTCTGGACACTTTCGTCTCCCTCTACACCATCTATTGATGCGGAGGCTCTTTTGACCACTGCCGACCGCGCACGTCCTATTCCAACTTGCGAGCCTGTAAACTCGGGTGCACCCCGACGCAAGAAGGCGTGCAAGAACTGCAGTTGTGGCCTCGCCGAGATTGAGGCTGATGAAGCCAAGTCAGGAAAAGTCGTTCTTCTGGACGTGGACGGTGCAGTGGAAGTCGGGGCTGGTGACACAGAGAAAGAGCGGCTGATTGCTGCAGCAAATATGGCACCAAAGGCAACGAGCAGCTGTGGCAACTGTTTTCTAGGAGATGCATTTAGATGTGCAAGCTGCCCCTACCTAGGTGGGTCTCACAGATCTTCAGAAGGTTGACTGCAGTTCATGTGAATTTTCTTAGGTCTCCCTGCTTTCAATCCTGGCGAGAAAGTTGAGATTGACTTGGGTATGGATGACATTTAAGAGGGAATTACTGCCTTCCTTCGCTTCTTTAGTCGAACTGAATTAGTTGCACTGAACCGACAGGAAGATTATCTAGAAATGGAATCACATGTTCAACAGTCTCTTCATCGCTGGATGGGAGCAAACTTCACATTCATCGTAAGTATGAACCGTATTAGAATTCGACATTCAACATCTGTTCTTCCACATCGATATCCCACTCGTCCCCCCAGTCTAATATATCTTCATCGGTTGCACCCCGTGCTTGCATCGCAAATTCAAGCAGTCTGGCTGGCTCATCTTGGCTGCCTTCGGCAGACACGTCATCATCGGAATGCAGAGATTGGTCTTCTTCCACCTCAGCATTTGTGGGGGCTATGTCATCGTCACTCCCCGAATACGCTTCCAGCGTGGCCAACCCAGTCGGATGTCTGTTTGCCGTTTCCTCTTCTGAGTGAGAACTACCCTCACTCCCATACCCACCAATCAGGCTAAAAACAGCTTTTAGACCCACCGTCTTACTCAGCTTCCTCCGCTTTACTGCCCTTGCAACATCGTCCTCCGAGATCCGGATTATCGAGCCAGATTTATCAATGATAGTTCCACAGAACGACGACGCTTCCGGGTCAAAAACGTGAATAGTTGGGAATTCTATGAAAGAAGTCCTTTGAAGGAGCTCGCTGAGGCTTACAGTCGGCTCTAACTTGTGGTAATACGCAGCATTGGGAGCATGAGGGAATTCTGCATTCGCGCGTATGTAGCAATGCGGAGGAACGAAGCATTCGGGGGCTTCTGGATGAGGGATGACTAGGGAGGGTAGCCAATCGGTAATGTTTCCTTTTTGCTCTCGTGACTTTGAGAGCGTCAAGGACACATGACGCTGAAGTACGGTAAAAAGTGTCGCTGACAGACCATTCCGGTGCGAGAGTATCTTGTACGGTGGTGGTGGCGAGGACGAAATGGATGCAAGGGTAGTGGGAGGGTAAAATACGAACTCGATCGTGAGCAGAGGGCACTTGGACCTTGCACATGGTATAATGTCAGTGTGGGTGAGGATACCGACGAGCAAAGATCATTACTTTTGATCGAATGTCGACTGGTTCAGATTTCTACGCTCCATGCCTACCGGCAATAGCTCGACGTCGATACCCAGCGTTTCCAAATGGACTCTGAGCATGTCTCTTTTCGATTGCCCAGCGGTTGGTTTTCGCCTGCTCGAAGACTTTCGCGCACTTGCAGCTTTGCTTGCGCCGACATTCTCCGTATACCCACCGTGAACAATCTCGCTGCCCCATTCGCTCGCTTTTCTGCCGACTTCCTCGAGATAGCAATAGTCCCGCATCATGGCTCCCCAGTCGTACGCGTTCATGGGGACATACAGCGCTTTGTCTCGCTCACCGGTGCATCTAGTATCTTCTTTGTGTTTGCGAGAGCAAGGCAGGGAGCAGGTAGGAGTTGCACAACGGGGACATTTATACCGGGCTGGAGTGGTGCATAATGCACAGATTTGAACTTTGGATGGAGGAGATGACCCAGAGGATGCAAAATTGTCAACCATTCTGTGATGTTTAGTTCAGAAACTCGATGAATGAGTATTTTTAAAAAGTCTGTATGCATGCGGCCACAGTCAATCAGGAGCGCACACAGCACGAAGGAGCAAGAGCAAGAGTGAGCTTAAGAGTGCTGAGCTTATTGCAGCCGGGACTGATGACTACAGAGTCTCAGGCCATCTTTACCTTTGTGTCTTGATCTGATGTCGGCAGTCACTCAATCACCCGCTCATGCATACTACGAAGTAGCCCTCTTCGGCGAATTCTTCGCTCGCGACCTTAAACCTATCCTCAACCGACTCACCCTGCATACAGAGTCCGCTGCTCCCATGCACACCCGCGAGATTGTATTTGAACACATGGGTGCGCAGGGCCTTGTTCAAACCGGTTCTCAAGGTGACGAACCAGTCCTGTTGAGAGCTAGAAAGGAGCTTGGTAATGGCAAGGAGTCTGGATGGTGAGCTTAGTGCGCATCTGTTCTCGTTTTCTTGTACAGACTGAGCTTTCAGGACTCTATACTCATATCTAAAGCCAGAGTCTGTACGCGTACATCCCGAGGCAACCGTTCGCCCATGGGCGCTCTGCGAGGTCCTTGGAGATGCTCTTAGTTTTGCGAGTGCCCTCGGATACGTGTATGGTTGGTCCGCATCTTCATAGGACAGTGGCACTGAAAAGGATTACACCAGCCGTCGCTCTCAGATATACAAACGCGGATATGCTTTCCGACGTGGACCGCTCATTATCCAGATGTTTCAGCAAGAGCAGGTACCAACGTCGATCCGACTCCCTGACTGATTCCCTTTCACTTACCATTCACATCGAGGTTGACTCGAAGACATCGCTTCCAATCCCTGCTCACGCCGACACCCTGTGGGAGGTGGAAGTCAAAACAGCCACTCAAGTCAACACTGCTGCTCCTGTTGCTGGTCAGGTGCAACTGAATACCGTTCGCTCGGCTATCGATGCTGTCCTTGATGTCCAGTTCATCATGAAGGGCTTGCTGGACCTTCGAAGGCAAGATATATGACTTGCCCTATCACTATAACTATGGAGCAAAGCTCCCTGGGTCCATGGATGCCTCCCATGGGGTTATTTCAGGAAGACGTATCGACCGCGCATCATCTAGCAGAAGAATCGAAGCAAAAGACGTGTCTAATTTGTGCCGGATTCAGGGCATCACATATGTTATCTTCAGTTTACTCAAAGCTTTTCTATATATCACGAAGTTACTAGGATTCACTGGAACTCGCGACGTGGAACAAAAACACCCCGAGACTCGAACTACGGATTCGCCACGGGGGATCTCAAAGACTGCACGGCCGCGGTGATACGCCCTAAGGGGTTGTTGTTTTATTGTCGACACTCTGTTCCTCGACGCTTCTGGCGAAAGTGAATTAATGTTGCACTTACCTAGGCATCTGAGATCTGAGAGCGTTAGCCTGCTGTCCGTTGATTCACTGGCACCATTGGATCCGACGGATACGAACTATATGTATATATATTTCTAAGAATGTCTATGCTATATCATCAGAGCTTCCAGACTTGGTGGGATTGCAAGCCTAACTCCCCTAAAATGCCTCCCACATCACCCTGGGAGTAGTTGCGGCCATATGGTCCAGCGATCGCATTCACCATCCTAGGTCAGAATGGTTCAAGAACACTTCGGAACCGAAGAGGAGCCATGCAATGCTTACCCTTCTGGACCACAAACCAAGACAAGGATCCTCCTCTCCGGTGCAAACGGTGTGGGGGCGGATAACCCGAGAAGCCTGCGCCACCACGGTGTGCTGTGCGTCAGTCGTAATGCATCTTGTACCACGGATTTGCCAATCCGGCCACGTTGAATGTTTAGGGAATGGTTTTCCGAGGCATCATTCGTGGACTCGGCGAAAAGTTGCAATCGGAACCTGTCCGGATATTTCTGAGAGAGTGTTACGAGATGTTGTATCATGCTCGAAGGAGGAAGGTCCGCTGACGATCTGGATCCGTGGACCAATGTAAAACGAGCGTTGAAAGAGGTATCAGATGTCTTGAAAACACTATGTAGAAGCTGGTAGAAAGGTGTAATTCCGGTCCCACCCGATATCTTGCAAAGGGAAGGTAGAGGTCAGTTGGTTCATGGATAAGAAGGGAATGGAGGTACGTGCCAGGACAACTTCATCCCAATGACCATTCTGCCAGAACCTTGACCAAGTCTTTACGGGTCCACGGATCTCAATTGAGTCACCAACTTGTCTCGAGTGTAGCCACCGACCGACTTCGCCGCGTTCATACATTTTAACCCAGAACCTCATGTGACCATTTTCATCGATGCCCTCGAGGGGGGTGTAGGGACGCTCTACTTGGATGTCACTGTCCTTGACGAAGATGGACCATATGGGTGCGAATGCGCCAGGGTCGTGCGGGAGCAGTTCCGGAGGTACAGAGAGAGTTAGAAGCTTCGTGTTGGAAGACACGTCGACGGCTTCGATGAGGGTGGTTGGCGTGAAGCGGGACGGTGTTAAAGGAAGAATTTCTGCATGATCAGAGAGGAGATAATATGTGGTGGCAGCGACAGAGACGCTGGAGAGGAGCAGCACGGGTTTGAGAAAGGCAGATCTTGCTGTCAGCCATGCTCTGCCCAAGTTGGCTCCGCGGTGGCGGACAAAAAACATATCGACGGAGAGATTTCCAAACGAGGTAATTAGTTAATGGCTTTGCACAACAAGGACAAACAAGATATATAACTACTGTACGCTACTGCACGAGACATATGATATACTATCCCCTTCCTCTCTAATAACCCAAACTATGAAACACCACCGTAGTCCAACACAAAGCTATCCACAGAACATGTATCCTATCCATGCAACGCTGGCGCTGCGACACCCATCTATCCCCACCCTCCTTTCCCCACTCAGGTCAATTGCTAATACACCTCTTCTTGACGGCGGTGACGCTCTCGATGACTTTCAGTCGAACGCCTGGGTCAATGTTCCCTCCTATCGGTCCCCTCTCGCCGGGTTAGGCATCACTTACCTCCGGGATGCATCTGCAAACCTTCATGATCAACCGCTCGCCCCTGAAGACTCTCTGCTGCGAATGCAAGTCGACGGCGATGAAGAACTGCTTTCATTTCCCACCGAGACTCGCGGCACCGAGATGCCACTGGACGATTTCTCCGCAACGGCCGTTCCGTATAGAGGTTTCGAGTCGAAAGAAATCCGTCGTATGGCCCAATTTACCACGGATTTCGTCCCTTCCCTTTGTGACGAGCCTACTGGCCGTATAGAGCTTGGTTTCGATAGCGATATCGATCCGACGGCGAGCAATATTATTGGACTAATCCCCGATGTCAATATGTACGATAGACTTCGACGACCGGACTTGCCCCATCCCGGCGTCAACCCTTTGGACACGATCCGCAACACATCACTCCACGACATTGGTATTTATTGCGGAGAGCCTGCCTCGCTGACGCCCAATGACCATCACGTTGACGATATCCTTTCTACAACGGACTCGAGGGCCGAACAAAGTCCGTCTCCGCGAGTCATCCAGGACATCATGTCGATCTTGGTCCAACCTGCTCCGGAGTTCTCGTTTCTGCCATGGTCCTCTGCAGACTCACCGTCCGCACAAAGTTTTTCGCCATCACAACTAGCAGCGCCGAGAACTTCTGTTTACATCAAACTCGAACCAATCCCTGATAGTGAACACCACACTTTACCCGCTCCGTGCAACCTTGAGGACACCACCCATTTATCCCCCGTATTGAATGCGCATCTTGGCATCGAACTAAGCGAGCTGATAGCCAGAGCAGAACGTTTTAGAACTAAACACCCCGGACGAGATATTGATAGAGCATGGCTGTCTCACTTTGCCGGAAAACTTTCAGATCGCGGGGAGCTTCTGAACGATTTTCGATGCTATGTCATCGGTTGTGATCAGCGGAACAAGCGTAGGGACCATATCTTGGTCCATGTTGGAGCCCACATTGGGCAGAGACCCTTTGCCTGCTCTGTGTGGTTTGTTGACTCCAGACTGGTCATCTTTGTATGTCAACTGATATACTTGATCACAGTCCGCTGCGGTTCTTGCGCAAAAACGAATGCAAAAGGCATGAGGCCAGTCACAGTGGATTCAGGCCATATAGCTGCGACATTTGTGGTCAAAGTTTCGTCAGACAGGATCTTGTGAAAAGGCATGTGAAGCGGACGCATGGGCTGAAGGATGAGAATCAAACTGGTGTTACGAAGCAGTCTAGGAAGAAGGCGAGACTACAGTAGCGTCGTACCTTTATGACCGTCACAGCATTGTCACGTAGTCACATCCCCATTTTCTCTTACGGTGGTCGTTTCGTCCCAGGACGTATTCAACAATGTCGGAAAGAGGTCGCTCCCGCTCGCCAAAGCCTCTCCGCGATGCAGATGTGGACATGGAGCACGGAGACGACAAGAAAGATGCTAAAGTTGTCGTCGTGAACGGCCTTTCGCGCAATGTTGTCCACACCCACCTTCAAACAATATTCGGGTTTTACGGCGAAATCATCAAAATAGATCTTCCTCTCTATACAAAGTGTATGGTCTATGCGTTGTTCGCATGCATTCCCATCTCACACTGCCTTTGTTTAGCTGGTCAAAATCGAGGCAAGGCTGCACTGGAGTATGCGGATCCATCGTCAGCACAAAAAGCTGTATCCCACATGAACGGCGGTCAACTAGACGGTCTCGTTCTGAAAGTGGAACTCTCTGACGTTCCCATCCGCACTCGCTCCCGCTCCCGTCCACGCCCTGCGCGCAACGGGCGGGACCGCAGGTCTTTCACACGTTCCCGCTCTCGTTCGCGTACGCGTTCCCCACCGCCACGCAGGCGGGGATACGAGCCCCCGCGCTATCCGGATACGTACCGGCGGGCAAGAGGTTATGGCCGCCGAGGTCCTCCCCCAAGAGACACCTACCGCCCTTCTCGTTCTCGTTCTCGTTCACCAGTAAGGCGTGGTGACCGCCTTCCACCGAGACGGAGATCACCAAGCTACGAACGCGGTGGTACAGGGTATGCAAGGGGGCGGCGCAGTCGCTCTAGGAGTTATTCGGTGCGGTCTAGCCGTTCTCGTTCCCAAACCCCGTCACGTTCGCGTTCCCGAACTCGTTCACATTCCCCATCATTTTCGTCATACTCGAGGTACAGTCGAAGCAGGACCCGGTCTAGGTCCCTTAGTCGGGGGAGAAGGAGCTACAGCAGGGAAGATATTAGAGATAGTAGGTCCCGGTCTCCAGCGTAGTCTGTTCAATTTCTTGGTATCAACTACAGCTGCATGCAAAATTATACTGGGTGCTTGTATCTATTTTATTGTATGTCGTGAAAAGCTCTTCTTCCAGGCTCAATTACTTGCGATTGATGAATCGTCAGCGAGGATGGGTCTGGGGAATCGATTCATTATTGCGAGGACGAAGATACAACTGGATGATTGCTCACCCATATTCGGCATCATTCCTGATAGCATTGGACATCCACTCCTCATCCAACTCTTGTTGAGCAAAGCCTGGACCGCCCGCAATGCTCAGCACCACTGGTAACAATACCAAACCATGCAGAGCTCCAGAAATGATTAGAGTTAGCCACATGCGGAAGTAGTAAATCTGGCCCCTAGTCAGTGGCGAAGGAAACATGGTTTGCCGCTAAGTGGGTCTCACCTCTAAAAGCCGTGAACGGGTTAGAGCTAGGACAGACATTCCAATGAGCTTTGTGAAAGTGATTCCGGAGAGAACCTAGGGAAACCAGTTGTCCATCAGCAAGTTACCAGTAAATCCCTGGCAGAAACACCTTACCGAAGGACCAACATCAACTAACGCAGCCCACATCCGTTCATCCCTTTCTTTCTGTCCTGCCGGAAAATCTGCTGGCAAGCTAGATCCTGCGCTCATGAACGCTCTCGCGACATGTGCACAGAATTCCACCGCGATCCCGAGCGAGATGACAAGGTTTACCAAGCTGATCGCATTCAGATTGATACCCCATACTGCCATCACACCCATCACGTTTAAGACAGTCAACGCAACTACACCCGTGACGATGGTCCCAGCCCTCCACGAACCAAGAAATAGTGCGGTGACGACCAGCACGGCCGCTAGCCCTAGTCCAAGAATTTCTTGTGTGATGGCAACGATATGGGCATACTGGTCGAAGAATACGTAGTGAAGAGAATACGGGAAGACTTTGTACCCGATATTGTCCGAGATCTCGTCTGCTATGCGGTGTGCGGCTTCAAAGGAGTGGATAAAGTCCGCCTGGGACCTTAGCGGAGTATGGGACGTGCGGAAATGTGATGCAACCACACTCGCGCCTGCTTGGTCGAGTGCAAGGGCTGTCCCAAACGACGCTTTTCCCGCGAGGGGACAATCTTCGTTGGTCGGAGAGATGAGCCATCGATTAAGATAGCGCATAAACTCTTCTCCTTCAGGAAGTCCGACCATAGTAATGTTCCATGCAGGATCTTGCCCATATAGACATGGCTGGCATAGCCTTTCGGAGTCCGTAGGGCTGCAGAATCTCGAAGGATCAGCTTTGCGGACGCGACAGCAGGATTCCATAGCGGGGTCGAGCCATTTGAGAAAATCGTCGATCCAAGAAGCAGTTGGCTGAGAGATGAAGGAAGCTTCGGGCCTCTTGCGCTCAGCCTCCAGAAGATTGGCAATCGAGAAATCATCACAAGTGGTGAAACGACCACAAAGCTCTTGCTGACCTGCTCGTTGAGTGACATTGATTTGCTGTGAGACGAAGTACACAGGTGGTCCAACGTCAAGATAGGCATCCACGTGATCAAAGTATGCATTCAGGTATGAATCTGAAGGCAAAGCAAGCCTTTGGTCTGATACAATATTTCAGTGGAAAATTGAGCAGATTACATGTGTCACTCACCCAGGCCAAGTTCGATATGTTGTATAGATATCACAGATAGCACAAATAACCCAGAGAACGTAATGAGAACGGCGCCTTTCACAGTTGATTGCAAGAGAAATGGGGCATAGTGCCTGCGAATGAAACGGGCAACTGTGCCTAGCCCAACCGGAGGATCGAGAAGCGCGATACGGGATGGTAACCGTATGCAAGGGAAGCAATCGATGCGGCTAGCCTATAAACTGTCGGGTAGCCGAGCCACGCATAATTGACCATTACTCACCTCAACCCGTTTCAAGTCGATCGCAAGTGCACTGACGAATACTGTAACTTGTAACAATGCGTTCAAAAGCACACTACCGGCGGCATAAAGCGCAAAGTTTCGTACAGCTGGCATTGGAACCAGAGCGCCCAGTGCGAATGCCACAGTCTCCGTGACTGTGCTGAGTAAAATTGATGGACCTATCTTTGCCAGCGTCCGTGCAACGCGCTCCTCTGGAGACAGGAATAATGGCAGGGATCCACCATCCACCGAGTTGTCCTGAGTAGACTCAAATGGCGAAGGATGAGATTGAGTGGGCGAACGTGGCATCGGTAAGCTGCCGCCTTGTAATGCTAACGAGGCATTTGCACCATGTAGCAAGTTGTGGCGATCAAGCTCATGCACCAAAATGAAGACATTGTCGACACCGACGGCTAGGACGAGGAATGGGATGACTTCAGCGATGATCAACGTTGTTTTCACTCCAATCAAGGAGAAAAAGCCGACTGAGGAGGACACAGAGAGAATGACTAGTCCGATCCCAAAAAGACCAAGTGTAAACTTGGAGTTCACGAAGAGGTTGCGAGGCAAACGGGGGAAAATGCGGGGTATGGTGCTTGAGTCGACGGATACTGAAGACGATACGACGGTTCTTCGTCTGAACAACAGAGGGAAGGTTTGAGCCCATTGCGACAGTGAAGCCACTAGGCCTTCTTCCTCTCGCCCTGCGATCCCATTTCCCAGTGTTAAAGATACGTAGAAGAACATCGCAAGATATGAGAGAACCACGATCTTCAGATCTGTGTTGGAGCTCTTGCTGATTTCTTCCTCGAGTGAGACACCTGTCGAGAATGCGATCTGCATGCCAGCCTCCGATGATATCCTTTCGTTTAGATCAAGCAAATAGCCCTTGAGCGCTTCTTCCCATTCCATAGCTTTCGATCGCTCCAGGGTGTCCAAAGAGTCTGATATCACGTATGTGACTACGAGTGCCTCGGCCTCCAGATATGGTAGGGTTCCTTGTGTGCTCTCAGGTATACCGCCAAGCACGTATTGCGGACCAAGGGGCTGCTGGAAGTCAGGTAAACAGTCAACTGGAGACCGTGCACACTGCAATACGCGATCCGCCCAGGTTAACTCGTCATAATCGCTAAAATCGTTGCCAAACCACGCGCCAATCGACTGTACAACACACGCGCCTCGCGGACCTGCAGGCTTGAAACATACGTCCGTAAGGCGATAACCATGCGGATGAGAACGGAGATCACGGATATCTTTCTCCACGTCGAGCCAGTAGTCAAGATGCTCGTAAGAAAGGACGCCAGGATTGACAGATATAAGTGACGTATTGCTGTGGGTTTCCGTATATGGATTCGGAGCGTCTGTAATGAAGATTTGCTGTGCGCGGTAGAATGGTCCAAAGTGCTCGTCGAAGAACTCCTTCTGCAGTTTGCTCTCGGCATCTGGGGCAACCCATAGCCTCACCGGATCGGTCTCTATATCAAACGTCTTCCAACCGAGATTGAGCAATCCAACGACCGTGAAAACAAGGGAAAACGTTAAGAAAGGCGACGAAGCTGCCCAAATGCCGAGGCGATAGAATGCACGTCTCAGCACAGTATTCAGGCGATACTGTCGCGGTTGAGATGCCCCGATAGGATCCAGGAGTGATGCTCCACGACCAAGTGGCCGGGATTCTGTGGACGGTGCCCCCAAAGATTCTTCCCGATCATGGGAAAGTGATATGGCTCCCACCAACCCGCGAGTGTGTAACCTGGGAGACAGGGTAGACGATGTAGCATCTGCAGATAAAGCCATGCGTTCGTATCTCTTCTCTCTCCGCCTCCGAATTGTGATTTGCAAAACATATCCGAAGAGGAACGATGCGACAGCAAGAGAATATACCAGTATCAACGCGAGGGAGAGGCAGGTGAGAAGACCGACGTAGCAAGTGGGCTCTTGACCCGGAATTGGAACCTCGGGTAACACCTGGCAGACGGTTGGACAGTCGATACAGGTACATCGACTAGCCAAGTCGTTGTCTGCGCAGTTCCTTGGAACTGGGTCTAGATGGGTAATTTGTGGAGGGGTAGTGGAGGGAAAATTGATCTGGAAGGGACTGCCGAGGTCCTTCTCGTCCCCCAAGAACTTGAGGAATTCTGAGTATGTCTTTGCGCCACCTCCGATGAGGTCCATGGCGTATCCATTGGTAGCTCCGACCTGGACACTCTTGCAGCTGTCATAGAAGCCTGAAGCGAACTGTTCTCCGACAAAAAAGTCTACGGATTTGACTGCGATCTCTCCGGAGCTAGATTTCTGTGTTTCGGTTACATTCAGGAAAAGGTGCTGCTGTGGTGAACAAGTAAACGAGCAGAAAAACGACCTGAAATTGTTGCGACAGGCTGGGCAAGATGAAATGAGAAGCTCTGCTTGTGTCAGAGAATCTCGTAGGGTTTCGAGTTGGGCTGAAGTACAACAAGCTGGTCCTTCGGCGTACTCTGCACCGCAAACAGAGACGAGGAGATCCCTAGCATGCTGGTTCTTAGGCTGAGATAAACGGAGCCGTTAGCTTATCCTCTGAGGAAAGCGTACTTGCACACCTCGATTGGAGGACCGTCGTAGGGACATGGCAGCTGTTGTCCAAACCAGCCTTTGGACCCACAAGAGCCCCTCATAGCGCATCGACCTGTGTCGGAGAGTGCCATTGTGCCAGCCAACTGAATAAGCAGGAGGCAAGTAGAATATTGGCCGTGAACGAGGACGGACAGTCACAGACACCACAACGACTCCGAGTCAGCACGTGATCTTCTCGCATCCATCCTCTCGCGATGGCAGCAGAACAGAAACATTCCAGTACCGCTTCAAAACCCAAAAAGCGCTTCGTAGGGTCAAAGTCTGCTGCGCCTTCAAATCGTAGCTCTGCATCAACTCAATTCGCGAATCAAGTTCCAGGAGAAATCCTCACAGATCCACTCCTTAACCAAGCAATCAAGCAATTGCCCACCAACTACTCTTTTGAAATTCACAAGACGATACATCATGTTCGCAAGAATAGAGCCAGCATGGTTGCTCTTCAGATGCCTGAGGGTCTCCAGATGTTTGCATGTACCATCGCAGATATCATCGAGCGGTGCGCAGGTGATCACAAGATTGTCCACCGGATAGTTTCTCATCTAAATTTTCGTTCAAAACCCCACACAGGTTCACTGATGCACTAACCGTCATCATGGGTGATGTCACATACGGGGCGTGCTGTATCGACGACTACACCGCAGTCGCTCTGGGTTGTGATATGCTTGTCCATTATGGACACAGCTGCCTTGGTTCGTCTCTTGAGAGATTGGTGAACTGCATTGTCTGAATTGGATCATAGTACCGATCGACCAAACTAGTATCAAGACGCTCTATGTATTCGTCGAAATAGCCATCGACTTCACACATCTCGCCGACACCATTCGCATAAATTTCCCAAGTGACCGCGCTGCATTCTACGAGCAGCTCATGGATTCAGAGGAGAGTGGTGCGGGTATACCTACGGGTCAGCAAATCGGGAAAACACGATACCTTCGCATCCAAGGGTCCTCATCCACGTGCGATTTCCCAAAGCACAGGTATGCTCAGCAAAGCCCACAGACACCACCACAAGAACCGACTCGACTAGCATTAGTTTCAACTATCCAGTTCGTTTCGGCTTTGCAAAAGCTCAAGGAAGACCTCGTTCTCGGACATGACAGTAGTGAGACACCTGGCCCGCTGTCGGATGGGAAGTCCAGTCGCTGGACTGGTAAATACGAAGCCATAATACCCCGCTCAAAACCACTTTCTCCTGGGGAAATTTTAGGCTGCACAGCTCCATCTCTGGACAAGGTCGATGCAGTATTGTACGTCTCCGATTATTGGTTTCAACATCTGGCTAAATCAGTGCAGATACCTTGGGGACGGTCGGTTTCACCTCGAGTCGATCATGATTGCGAATCCTACTGTTCCTGCGTTTCGATATGATCCCTACTCAAAAAAACTTACTCGAGAGCGCTATAATCATGACGAGATGCGACGAATCCGAGACCAGGCTGTCCAATCTGCCCGCGAGAGCATTACCTCTCTCCCTCCATTACTTGACCCGACCGAGCTAGATCGCACAACCAAGCTTTCCAGTCCAGTGCAAGACCCTCGGCTGTGGGGTGTTATCCTGGGGACGCTTGGACGCCAAGGAAGCTTCAAGCAACTTCAAGCAATCACAAATCAGCTTTCAACATCTCGCGTTTCTATACCCTATGTACCAATTCTACTCTCCGAGGTGTCACCTGCGAAGCTCTCGCTGTTCAATCCGCACATATCGACCTTTGTACAAACTTCGTGTCCGAGGCTCTCTATCGATTGGGGTTATGCGTTTGCTCGGCCCCTCTTGAGTCCGTATGAAACTAATGTGGCATTGGGACGAGCGAATGGATGGATGGGCGAGGCAAGTGAAGGGGGGGAAATGAGGAAAACAACGTATCCAATGGATTTTTATGAGGCTGGCACACCATGGGCTGTTTCCAGATTGAAGGGCTCATTTTGAGACGGTTAGTGGGGTATTCCCAAGTGTATAATTGCGGCATGATGTCTGTTACAAAGTAGTTCATAGTTCGTGCCTTGGTTTCGCTAGCGCTGACTCTGAACGAAAACAGATGGTTCATCTGAGTCAACAAGTTGCCACGCAAGTGCAGCCTAAGATTATTATGGAGAGACGTAGTGCGTGGGCTATGATAGACGATAGGTTGAGAGAACACACAAGCCCATCCAATGACGAGCGAAACGCTAAACGCTAAAACAAGACATGAGTCTGGGAGAAACCAGGGTTGGAAGCCGAAACATACCCATAAGCATACTCGACTTCATCCACCCCACCGCCTGAGGCAAAGGGACCAGACTGTTCTCTCGGTATAGGACCCAAATCGGGTTCATCTTCGTCGTCCAAATCAACAGCACTGCCATCGTCCAAACCGAAGGGCAGTACAGGCCGAAGGCCAGCTCCAGAGCTCGATCGGCGGTTTCCAGCGGGTGACTTAGGAAGGGCGGCCATGGTCTTTGGACTCATGTGCTGATCGCCACAGAAGTAATTGTAAGAATCCCACTTCATGGATTAAAAAGGTGTGCCTACCTCCCAATTGTTCAAGTTTTCATCCGGAATATCGCGATCTTCTCTACCTTCTAACCTTGCATCGTCGCCAAGGTCGCCAATAGATACAACACTTTCGCTGTCGCTGATATTGTCCGCCATATTGGATACAAATTCGGGGAGCCGATGCCATGCCGAATTCGAAGCCGAAGGCAGCGGAGGCACCTGTTCGTCTGACCAACCTAAGTCGGACAAGTATTCTTCATACTCTTCCTCAAAAGCAAGATCTTCCGTGGTGTAAGGTAAGAAAATCGATGGGTCTGGAGCTTGCGAGCGGGGGGGCGGGAAGACATCGGCTTCGACAACATTCGGGGTCCCGAGAGGCCGAATCATGTTTCCGAGGTCCAAGCCGGGAGGCAAACCTTCTAGATTGTGGGATATGCTGACGGAACGACGATGGGCTTGGGTGTGTTGATTTCCAGCTTGTACACCATATCGTTTGGTGTTGTCTATCAATTAGTATGCTCAAAATTTCCAGGTATTGCCATGTATGAAGGATGGCTTACAAAACTTGACCAAATGGCGGAGAGCTTGCTCCTGTGCCTGTTTTCTAAAGTAAGCCAACTACGAAGCGGCAGGAAAGCGGCAGTACCTGAGCATCAGAGACGTCATCCACCTCATTGCCAGTGAGCCATTCATCCCGCAAGTCGGGTCTACAATTGAGGTAAATAGAAGTAATGACCTTCATGTTCGCTGCCCAGTCATCAGAATCCCTGACAGATGGACGTAATGTTCTCCCTCACATTGCCGCCATTTGCGACCGCAGAAAGGTACTTGACTTTTGATCAGCTTAAGGACATGGAGTTGCAACATTGGATGAGGTACACGAAGCACCCGCTTGAGTACAGCCTGAGATAGGGATGGGTCAGCCGCGGTATCTTGATCCACGTTCCCGTTCACTCACAGAACTCTTGTATTGAACCAACATCCATATGCGGTGCGATCGACTCTTGGACAGCTTTTGCATGATCTTCGCAAAATTAATGGCTGAGAAGAAGTTTCTCCACGAAAACTCAGTGAGCATCTCCACCTCCTCCTCATGTTTCTGTCCGTTCGGCAAGGTCTTGGACTGCAAGACGAGGTGAGAAGCTGCACGTGGTCTCTCGTCCTGCATACGTGGGGCAACACGTGCATGGTGAATCTGGCAGTACCGGAAAAAACTGGTGCCGGTCACTTCAGATGGTCCTCGGGATGAGAGTTTGAGCTCACTTGTGATCAGGAGAATCAGCCCTGGAAATAACTGATGCCGAAACCTCCTGCAAGCCAAACATTTTCAAGATGAGGAGTAAACAGTTCGTATCGAGTAAGAGTTGGCCAAGATGGTGAAACTTCATTACATCTAACCACATGCACTTCCATAAATGTTTAAATATGGATCAGCGAGATACTTACGAGATGCTTTAAACCACTTCAACGTCAGCAACAAGATAGCAGAGACTGCTTTGGACGTAATCTCGCGGTGTCGGGTAACATCTAGGTCGTCAAGAGTTGGCGGAGGGGGTGGGGGTTGTTCAGGCGCTAAGTAAAAACTGTAAACGCGATACACGGGAATGCCAATTAACTCTTAGACTTACGCGAGGCCACTCCAGGCGGAAACACAGAAGAGGTAGAAGACTGGGGGAGCTGTTGTTGGCCTGTTCCGGCCGAAACGGTTGCCAACAACAGTTTCAGTAGCACTAGTACCCAACCTGACAGCACTGGAAGGACAGAACTCTAGGATTGAGATGGTATCAGCGCAAAGCAGCAATGCTCATGCCTTTGCCTACATATATCACTTCGACTCTTTTCAAGCGCTTGAGATCCTCTTTTTTCTCCTTGGCTTTGCGTTCCTCCGTGCTTGATTTAACCTCGATATTTTCAACCTCGGCCTCCGCAATTTTGGCATCAAGCAACGCAACGTCGGTCAGCACCTCGGCGTTCTCAGGATCCTGGGATGAATGTTAGACCAACAACCATCTCGAAAAAGTGGTTGGGAAACTTGCCTCAATTGTTGTCTTGGAGGATTCAGTATCACCTTCCGACCCGGGCAAATGTTCCAATCCACTTTCTGTGGTCATGCACTCCTCCCTCGTGCGCCACATCTGCCACAATGAGAGACTCACGTACATATGTCGGTTGTAGAGTTTGTCTGCCTCATCAATAGCGAAGGGAACCAACCGAACATTGTTTGAGCTGAAACGACTTTTACGGGAGAATGGGAACAAAAATGGTCGATTTTGATCAGTCTGATATTGTTGCTTCTTCGGCTTCGGAGAGGGCGGGGGTGAGGGCGCAGGCGTTGCAGGCTGTGGGTTGGGGCGAAATCCCGTATTTTGGGGCTGTTGCTGGAATGTCTGGCTCAAGCTGCCTGACATCGGCGACTGATGCTCCAGGTCATCATGGTGATAGTGATGGCGGACTGGTATCGGTGAATATGCCTGTGCTAATTTAACCGAGGGGAATGATAGAGTAGATTTCCCTTCAGCAGTGTCCGTAAAGCGGATGGCAGAGGCTGGTGGAGGTGTAAAAGTTGGGTATTTCACAGAGGTCTCTTGATGAAATGCTTCAAGATCGAATGGCGTGCATTTTATGGCGACAGCTAGGAGAGCGGTGAAATCAACCAATACCGCCTAGACGAAGTGAACCCACCTTCGTCGGGCACTGGCGGTAGTGATGCAAGCTCCCGTGCGAGCCTTTTCACGCGCGCTAGCTCTCTGATCCCTCCACAACATGCAAGTAAAGCCTTCCACAGGACGAGGAGGAGCTGCGAATGGTAAGAGGGTTTCCGGTGCTTGTGCAACTGTGAATCACACCTTCTTGATTGGATAGCCCTTCGCGCTCTTGTCTTTTAGACCGGATACGACGTTGAACAGATAGACAGGCAAAGGAGGGTCCATGCTCACTGAGAATTGTACTCAGCATCGAAGTCTGCGGGTCTGAGTGCGACTGCGCGCTTACTGAGCTCATCTGCAAAATCATCCCGCTCTTTGAAAATTTCAATTAAATGATACATCATCCCGAGGTAGACCGATATCTCGGTGGTGAACTCTTCCAGAAAGTCGGCCTTCTCTGCAGCGGAGATCTGGAAGTGAGCTGCATCTGCGTCTGAAAGCGAACTGGTGGAGTTCGAAAAAGTTTTCAAAACACGAGGTCAGATCCATACCAAAGTAGATCGTGCTTTTGGCTGGCGATCTTCATAGACTCTACAATTGTATTTAAGCCATTCGCGCTGCGGACCACCTTACAATTTTCGTAAATCCAGTGGAGCTGGTGCTCCGGAGAAGTCGTTTCCGCGAATGTGCCTGATTGGGACGCGACATGAGCCTTATGGCTACAGGTTTGGAAGAAATTAACCTTGAAGCACGTAAAAGAGGCGACGGGCATTCGTGAACCGGATTTCGGCGTCACGGTGCTCGAGACTTTCCAAGAGTAACTCTACATGGGTCCTTCTCTGCGCGTCTGAAGTTTCGGGGCTTGTCCATTCTGGAGGAAAGATCGCCATGGGCTCCAGTGATCGTCAGACTCACCAACGTACCTCCAAGAAATGAACCTTGCCAAGCTTTCAAATTTTCCGCCACCTGCGGCATTTCTACGTACGAGTAGAACTCATCAATTTCGTTCATTACCGTGTCTTCGTCATCGTAACGAAAGTCATAGAATGATTGCTGTGAAAACACACACGGTCAACAACCGATAAGTCGACTAGATACACACTAACGTACCTTGGGTTTGGGTGCAGAGGTGACCATAGCCCTGAGCTGTCCGAGAGTGATGGAATCCAGCCCAAGTTGCTGTATGCTCGCGGTATTGTCTTGCATGTCACCTCCCGGAGGAGGTGCGAATACCATACTCATGACTGCAGTTCAACAGGGATGCTCACTAGTAGGGGTGTTGTTTGTCAAAGGCTTGAGGATTCAACAAGAGAACACAGAAGTAAACAACTTTAGGTAGCGGCATATGCGCAAGTCAGTGCTAATCGATACTAACTTTGTTTGAGCGACTGCCCGGGTATCGCGCCCAATATCTCAAATAACCCCCTCCAATCGCGGTGGAGCCTCGTGAACGTGGATGGGCGGAATCAAATTGCGCGCGAAACACAATCTAATATCGATAGTATCAAAGACTGATCAGCTGAGTCAGACCTAGTCAGACGACCTGACTCTGTGTCTAATTGGGGCAGAGTATGGGAAGGCTGACAAGTTCATGGCTGTACACGGTGCTCCGTTCATCGCGGCGGCGTCGTCGTCGTCGTCGGCAGGGGACACGCGTCTACAGCGTGGGGCGGCGTGCACAGCGGAAGTGATCTGAATTGGCTGCAGCGATTCTGCGTAATTACTAGGCTCCGAGAATGTAAAAAATCAGCAGCCAAGTCTAGGCGTGGGAAATAATGATGTAAGCCTGGTTACGGCGGATGGGTATATAACCAAAAAATTAAGCAAAAGGCTGCTTAGGTCCGTTTTGGCTGTGGATCGACCTCGCAGTCGGTCTCATTCTTGCCAACAACACACTCTCTTCTGGCTCGGCTCATCGTCTGCGACAGCGTCGGTGTCGTTGGGACCGTCAAAGAAGATTAGACGAGGTCATCGCTGGCAGCGTCGACACTCCCTCCCCCCCGCCGTACCAGGCATTATCTGGCAGCGCCCTTCGCTCTCCAGGTCATCCTCTGCTTCTGGACACCCTTTTGGAGCACGTCAAAAGGCACGCCTTTGCTGCGCGTTAGCCACTCCTGCAATCTCTTCTCCACTCTTCTCCTATCCTAGTCTTCCGAATCCCTGGATTTTTTTACGACTCATCTTACGACCCCTTCTGCCTTCGCTCTTTAGTTCAAGGAGCCAGGCTTATTTACCTTAGAGATCGGTCTGCCCCTGCGCTCGCGCACTTGGCAGTCGAGCCTCTCCTTCGCCTGCAGATGCCAGTCCCCGTCCCTCCTGTCCCTACCGTGCACTCTGTCCACAAGTGTAACAAATCTGGAGACTCCGCAAACCCTCAGTCCTCTGTTTTCCATCTTCTCAAGCGCACCCTTCCCTCGTCTCCAACCGGTCCACCACCGTCCTTTGGCAGCCGCGAGCAGTGGATCAGCTCTCTTCCTTCTTGGAGACGAACCAAGACCCGCTACGTCTGGGAGAACGATTCCGACCCCGCAGCACCGGCAGAGGCTCGTCAGGGTTTTTCTAAAGGGTTGGCTGGCGCGGTCGACGCGCCCGCCATTAAAGGAGCCCACGTGCAAACGTGTATTCCGCCCCTAAACACCTTGTTGCCGAGTTGTGGTTTGGATATGCCTTCACGCAACCCTCCAGCCTGTGTCCAACCCATCGGTCCGGATCCTATTCAGGAGACACCGTCGGGCGAGCTTGGGACTCGTCTGTCTCCTGTTCTCCCGGAATTGATCGGGGGAGACGTCCCCGGTGTGCGTGCGTGGCCTCATGCTCCGGATTCGTGTCTCGAGGATGATGGTGGCTTATTCGCACCGATCCTAGAAGATGATTCCCCTGACATGATGAATGGTGATACAGGCTCGAGTCCCATCGAACCAGTCACACCTTTCGGAGATTACGTCGATCGAGCAGTGGCTGCCTCGGATGCCACAGTTCTCCACCACCCTCTTGTGCCCTCTTGCGACTCTCAGTTCTGTCTTCTTCATCCTTATCCGTACATCGACGTCAAGGAGGAGTCGGTTGTCACCGTGAATGAACATCTACCAACCACAGGCTTCATTCATAAGCAGCTCGCCGAGCCCATGGCTGAATGGCTTGTCTCGTACGTGTGGAAGGTGTGCACGAACGTGCTAGTTCTCCCCCAGACGATCGCCCCCTACACGTGAGTTTGTTATTATCCGTTCATATAACCATGTGTTGACCAGTGTCGTCAGACTTCCTAATGCACCGCAGCTTCGTCAGCCCATGCCACTGTACCTCACCACTCGAGTACATTCCTTGCTGATGTCAACGCTTCTCCAGCCATCAGCAATGCTGCTAGCGTTGTGGTACATCGTGCGGTTACCTGTCTACTTTGGTGCGCCTGGTTTAGGTCTAGAACATGTGAAGGAGCGGCGCTTTAGGGTTGAGCTGCTCAGTGATACGCAGGACGTTGTCGATGGGGAATCCCTTGAGGGCACTGCCACATTCAGGCTGATTGTTCTTGGATGCATGTTGGCAAATAAGTGGCTGGATGATCATACGTTTTCCAACAAGACTTGGTCAGCACCTGTCTTAATTAATGCATTCTTTATACTAATATTGCTCACAGGCATACCATTTCCAACATCCCCGTGCAGCTACTCAACAAACTCGAGTATTTTGCCCTGGACATCCTTTCGTACGATCTGTCGATCTCTTCATCCGCCTGGTCCCAGTGGCTCGGCCACCTACTCTCATACCATCACTCTCTCACCACCACCACTTACCCTCAACCCATTGCGCGTCCGGCGTCCAACCCCAATGGATTCATTCGCAAAACCATCCAAGAAATCATGGAGGCCCCGCTGGGTCGTCATGTGAACGAGCCAGTATTCCTTGGTGTCGAGCAAAGGCTCAAGGAGAAGCTCGGGCTGGCCGCTCTTCCGCATGAACCCGAGACCCTGGACATTAACTTGGACGAGGATGGTCCTCTCAGAGAAGAGTATTTGCCCAAGCGCCGAGTTAGTAATGGAGGTTCCTCAGGTGGTCATGGCTCAACGAAGAGCAACGATTCCCAAAACGGAGCCTCGGTACATCATCATCATACGTTACCTCTCCAGGGCAGTATCAGTTTGCCACCACCTTCCAAGTGGAGTCCCGCTGGCGATGAGCCAATATGCCGCCCAAGCGGTCGTACTGGCCCGATGTACCTCCCGGTTCAGCCCTCGCTTGCTCCGCACTATGTTGGGACAGTTCCGACGGTTTATCATCCTTGGCCTACCACTGGCCTGCCGTACGCTCCATTTGGGCACCATCTAGATCGCGATTATACGGCGAACACTCTTCCTATCCCACAGTATACCTACTGGGCTCCTATAAGCTGTTCTTCTGCAGTTCAACATCCTCAGACTTTATGCACTTCCGACTACTACGCAGGCCCTAATCACGTCCGCGGATACTCCCTTGGAGGTTTTGACTATAGGTGCAGCGACATCCATTTGTTATCTGATGGAAGTGGGTGCCACACTCAACCAACGGCCTCCTGGACTCCACTGCACCAAAATGGTTATGTCACATCTAGACAGTCGCTTGCTCCTCGGCCTCCACCACTGAATTATCGATCAGCTTGGATACGAGCTTGAAGACTCCCGCTCACCTTCCAACTATAGCTGGTCGATTTCCGCACCTAGATTCCGTTTCGTTTCAGCTTCGTTCCGCCATCATAAATGTTGCACCCGGCGTCGCCTACGGTGTCCTAATTTCCGCTCCCTAACTCATGCGTGCCCATTCTTTTGAGGCTTGTGAATACTGGATTTCTCTGGTCTCCAGCACTGTTTTATACAACTTTCGGGTCCCCTCGCTATGAAGACATATCCATCCCGTCTCGGGGACCATGCACTTGTTTCATCATCTTTCTACATCTCGACCGCGTAAACGCTATTTATGCTGGTCGCTACCTACTTCTGGACCGACCCAGTCGTCGCTTGAAGGAAGGTTGATATCCTCGGACTACCTCCCTGTCCCATATCGCTGTTCATGGATTGAACATTCAGGACCATTTGGTTCGCTGTTTCATCGTTGACGTATCAAATTCTCGTTCAGTACCCTCACGCCGCTAACCTAATCATCCTTTTGACGACTTCATTTCGTGCCTTTCGCCTCCGTTGTTTCTTGCTACGTTTTTCCCTTTGAAATGCATAACGAAACCACAAAAACATGCAGAAAATCAACAAGTCATATTACAAAATATTTAGCTCCTCTTCTTTCCACCCTTTCCATTCATCACCCTTCGCTGCTAGTTTCTTCCGGCTCTTCGCCGATGCACCTGCAGCCCGCCCATCCTCGGGTTTGTGATAACTTTCGAATAGTGCAGCTTCCCTGTCTTACTCGTTCCACCTGCGCCTTCATGCGCAAGTAGTTATATACCTCCTGGGAAATTCACTCGTACGGTACTTAGGTCAGAGTACTCGAACTTGCCGATTTCCCCGAAACATATGCTTTCTCGCCAAGTCTCGGTTAGCGCTGAGGTGCAACTTTAATAACTCAGATCGTCCTCTGAGCTCCGGAGCAACTTGCGGTGTGACTGATCGACTCATTGCATATTCTATTACATTACATACAGTCGTACACCTTTCTTGTCTGTGCTTCATCAAATATGTACCAATACGAATGGTACCTGCAGTGAGGGTAACTCCCGGACCCAGAGCTAAGGGGATGTTGTGGCTTACCTCAACATCTTCCTCTTCTTCGTCCATCAGCATAACTTCAACCAGCAGATGCTTGACATGAGGTGGGATAGGCTTCTTGCTCACATGCTCCACTAGTTTACTGAATTTCATCGGCAACCTTTCTGCACTCTAAGAAGGCGTCAAAATCTGCTAGTCACATGCTCCTCAAGAATGGGCACGAACCTTCTTCCTGTCTGTGAAGGAGCTCCACAACATGCTTACACCTTGACTGACCATGCTGACATCGAGGTTGTGGTTACTCTTGAACCATGCGACAAACTCCTTTAGAGTAGGATCGTTCTTGAACTCTAGGCGGTCCCACAGAGTCCATTCCGTGTCAGCAAACTTATTCTTCTGGGCTGCAATAGGTTCAGAGAAACCGAAGAAAGGTAGAGCGAGATTAATAAATCCGTTCTTGTATTCCTCGACTTTGTTTTTGCCATCAATGATCTAACTCGCTATCAGCGAGTGAACCACATCTACCAGCATGGGAAATACGTACTTTATAGAGCTCTAAGCACACCAATCCGACGACGAGAGCGGTAGTTGTAGCAATAGCAGGAATGATCTTTCCAGCAATCTGCTTCGTTGTATGGCGATCGGCGATGGGAATGTTGTAGTTCATTGCGCGTAGATTAGAAGCGGCAGTGATGAAATCTATGTGATGGTTGGTGTCGTCATCTTTCTCGAACTCGACTGGTGTAAGTCGATAACCGGCGAGGGAGGATGGAGGAGGCAGCTTCTTGATGAGTTCACTTATATCATCCGGATCTACATTTAGCATTAGTGCCAAAGGAGCTGACGAATGCTCGCACATCTCACCAGTTATAGTTTGGTTGACCGGATCGTTCTCATTGACTTGTATTTTCACTCCACTCTTTGGAGAAAATTCAGGAACTATGACCGAGTCCGCAACCTTTTTGAAGATCACAGGATCAGTTTCGCCCCTGAGTCCATAGTTGTAGGCATGGAGATTTGCAGCAGCAATGATAAAGGCCAGGTGAGTTGGCTGGAGTTCATAGGTCAGTGACCCTCAAATCACGTCGTCCGGGAACTTACGTCTGCAGAGTTGAAGATAAGCGGATCAGGAGCTCGTTTTGGGCCACTCCAGAATGGTTGCCCTGTGCTCGTCACATGATCCTTGGGTAAGCTATGCAGCAGCTGTCGAATGGCGTTGTTAAACTTTTCTTCAAACTGAAGGCGAGCCCAGACAATGCATTCCTCGAATGTCAGTGGCTTATTGGTCACCAGATAGGAAACTATTTGCTCGACGTGATCATGTTGCTGACCAGAGTATTTGAGGGAGTTCTCCAGGTAGTTGGACTCTGAAAGATACTGATTGACAGACTCTACGGGCTTGACAAACATGGCGTCAAACTCTTGTCTGCTCCACTCAATGGTGTGAGTGATTGCATTAGGGAAGTTCTTGACAGTGCAGGATAACGCTTGCTTTTCTGGTGGGTCCTGTGATGACGAGTAGGATTCTGTGAGGTGGGGAATAACAACCTGGATGTTGCCTTTCGTTCCCATGGTGCCGGACTCCAGTAGAGGTTTCTCATACAAGATACAGCGTTGGTCCATGTACACACCTGGAATTAACGTCAGCATCAGTAATTGGTCGCGGAAACACAACCCTACGAGCTGTGACGTTGTCCAATGCGTTGGTGACACCGTCGAGCGATGAAAAAAAGTCGTCGTCAAATACATCTATTATTTTTAAGGACACTAGACGTGTTGGGTATTTCTGGATAACTCACTCTCTGTCGCTTGCCCAACCGGTTCCTGCTTGCATAGGATGTGGCCTTTAAGCGCAGGATTCATGTCTGCAACAGCAGCAGCAGCCACCTCTGACTTGAATTTCCCGAGGTCTTTCGCGCGGAAGAGAAATTGTCTGTTTAGATTACTCTTCTCGATGGTATCAAGATCAGTAACATGAATTGTCGCATGAGGACCAGTTGCCAGGCCCATCATGCTCCAATTCTTCAACATCTCGCACCCGATGGCGCCGGCACCGACAAGGAACTGACGATGATTTGCGATCTTGTCTTGGAAAGATTTTCCGAAAACAGCTATTTGACCATCATACCGACTGCCGATAGGCCTGCAGTCGTCCTCAGTAGGAAGGCCCGAAGGTAACGACTCGAGCGAATCAAAGTAGAGGTGCTGAACCATGGGATGAAATTTGGAGGAGCATGCTTTAAGAACCTCCTGGGCTACAAAGCCACCGATGACAGCTGTGATAGGAGAGATATCGCCCGTTGCCTGATACGCGAGCTCCTCGAGAATCTTTTCGTCGGCATCATTATCCAACTTCTTCGCGAGTGCGATAAGTTGCTTTGCATCTTCTGCATTCCGTGCGCGAGGGAGACAACCGTGTTGATCTTTGTATTCTGAAAGAGCTTGGAAACCGACATGGAGAGTGGCGGGACGGTCAAACTTGGCGAAGTCGGTGATGAATAAATCGGGTGCATGCAATGATTCTCGCAAGGATTTCTGGTGTGAAGGTTTGACTTGCCCTACAAGAGAGTAGATACAAGACTCACGAATTCAAGGATTTTAGGCATCTTAACCTGGTTAAAAATCCCACCTCGAATGTAGTCACCGAGGGAAGAGGTATCACCAATGGTGAACGTATAGGGTCCCTTCACAGATACTTTTCGGGGTTTGCAATCATTCAACTCTTCCATCCCTTGTATTTCTGTGAAGGTCACAAAATCGCCGTCCTCAAGGCCGTGGCGTGCTTCATCAAGACAAGTCACTAAGCCTTCATCGTCCTGAATTTTCCATCAGCTATGTGACTTAAGTAGCTCCGGATAAAATACCGAATGTCACCTTGGCCACTGATACGATCATCCCGGTCAACGGTTGCTCGCCAGAGGGATCTACGCAGGTAAACTTGGGTCCGAAGTCGTTGAACACGGATCTTTGAATCATCTGTGAAGATTCCTGAATGGCAACCTGCTTGGTACTTACCCAAAAAGACCTCGTGTTTCTGCAGCGATGAAGTGGACACCGTGTTGATGCGTCCAGTCATTGATTTCCAGTCGTTTCTGGTAAGACGCGTTGCAGAGCACAACAGCCTAAAAATCGTTAGGACCCAGGTAAAGATGAACAATCACATCCATACTTGGAATGGTTGGATGAGATCCACAGTTATCTCTTGACCTGCTTTTCCTCCTAGATTACGCACAGGCACGTAGGCATTGAGCTCAGAGATACGAGGAAGCATGGCTGTCGCGCGCGGCTTTCCAATGTCTTCTTCACGAAGAAAGTACTGACAGCAACCATGTAGATGATGACTTCTGTTCACGAATGAAACTCACCTGCGTGCTCAGATCTTGGAGGGTAGCGGGTTCGGGATCATACAATGTCACTGACTTAACGCCAGCCAAGCATACGTTCTTAGCTTGAATATATGCATTGCATGTGTCAGAGTGAGCCTCTCGCAAGAGATTTACGCCATACCGATTTCAGCACCCAAGCCCTGAAGTCCAACGATGAGTACATTTGAGGTAGCCATCTTCTTCATCGCTTGGGAAGCGGGGTCAGTGACGTTTAACCCGAGGGCTTTCTTAGCGTTCTACCTTCGTGGCCGAGTACGTATCTAAACAGTGAGCGATATCGGACGGGCGATTAAGTAGAGCGATGAGTGGTGATAACTCAAAATGCTCACAGCTGACGAGAATAGAGACCTTCGTCGATGGCGGCCTCGTCAACGTCCATCTTCGAAGCAAAGTTAGCCGCATCGGACATGTTTATATATCAGAAAGTTGTGCGAATGAAGGTAAAGGTTGCAGTGATGACTGGGTAGGCCGCTATGCCACTCGCCTCCAGGGCGGTCTTATGACTAAGCTCAGCAAATCTACTAACTCGAGTCAGGCTTCTCTGGGTCGCGACGACAGATCTGAAATTCACTGCTATGTTGTCCGAGAAACGGAAACTAGTACTACGGCGGATATTCTAGACGGAGGGAGCGCAGAGGAGAACTGGCATGGTGCCAATATCAACTAACTTAAGTCACCAGGAAGCCAAGTGAGGGTACCAGAGTGACCACCAAAATGTGAGGTGCCGGCGGCGGCGAGACCACACGGTAGTCTGCGTTGTGAATCATCCATCAAGTGCATTTCCCTGGCTATAAGAGTGACCCGGAGCAGACAAAAGCCTGCCGCATTGGCCTGAGGGACAAAAAAGTAGTGCTGGATGGGAACATTGCTCGACGTGTCACAGACGTATCTTGAGGGCTAGCCATGAGAAGGAAACCAAGAAGTGCTTTGGCATGCACTAGTGATTTTGACGGTGTGAGCGAGACGAGCTCCAATGGCGCCAAATGGGCCACAGAAGGATGTGCCTGCGGGTAGGACGAGATGGGGAAGGTTGGGAACATTACTAGACCTAAGAATTGAGTCAAGTAAATCCTTTGCTGTCGTCCCAATCTTGAGGGTGCTCGAGTTTTGGTCGGCGCCGGGGGCGATGCCAATAGTTCGTGGCTTCTGGTTGACTACAGGGTCATCCTTTGGGCACCATTCTGCAGTGTCGAAGACCTCCCAGTGTGTGAAGTGCCGAATTGGCTGGGGAGCGAGAACCTCCACTGCAAGCGTCCCCTGCTGAGATGTATGGCTTTCACTCGCGTAGCTGAGGTTGATCAGTTCGTCGAGGTAACAAGCCATTATAGCGGATGGAGAGGTTTCATCGTAAGCGAAGGGATCGAAGGTCGAGCCCATCTTGATGCAGGATCGGAGGTAGAAAATGGTATCCTGCCACTGGGCCCGGGTCATCACTACGTTCCATCCGAGGCAGCTCAAGGCGTATTTCTCGGTTGCGTTGAGAATAACTTGAGGGATACGGGTCAAGCGGTTCCTGGAAGCTGATCAGCTTTCCTGCACCATGTACTACGTAAAACGACCCACCATGTATTTGTGGAGAGTGTGGCATCATTGACTGTTTTGTCGCCAATCATAGCACAAGTGATAAAAGCGCGAAACATGAAATCTTCGGCAACAAAGGTTCCATTGTTGTGGAGGTATCGGAAGATTGGAACGGATAAGAAAGGAGGCGGAGGCACATTGTCATGCGCACCGTTCCCTGTGAGCATGCCGATGAACCATAAGGCATGGATAGCGACATGGACCGGGTTGTATACATCACTAAGCACTCGGCGGATCCGTAACGCAACCGAAGTGGAAGCTCTGCTCTGCTTCCCTTGATATCTAAATCATATAGAAGTTAGATCTGTAGGGGTCAGAACTTGTATGACGCACTGGAAACGGAAGCCTCCTTGAAGATAGGGTTGAATGACAAGTGTATGTACCCATTCGGAGGTCCAGTCAGCCAAGGCTGTGATCAAAGGCCCAGCGGGCAGTTCGGAAGTCACATTGGAGATCACAGGAGCATCGACAGGATGGGCGCTGGAGGTACCGACGCATCCTGCAGCAATGGATTTAATCGGCGACATTCCTGAGACATTAATGACTCCACAGCGGACAAGAATCTCGCCAACTCGGCGTCTACCCTCAAAAAGATCGTCACGCGAGCATGGACCGATAGTGACATTGGGCCAAACGGGTGAGACGCCAGAACCTGGTGCGACGAGGGACGTCCGTTCGTGAGGGCGGACCGCAGTGTCCTCTCGGATCCGGGTGACATTGGGAATTTGCTCTACGGCCCGAAGTCCTTGGATTCGGGATTCCATTAAAGCGAAACTATTCCTAGCCACGTCGACGGGAGAGCAGTCGTTTGGAACAGTACCGTTGTAACCAAGAGAGGATGAAGCTGCCACAGCATTGAGCTTAGTGTCATGCACCTTCCGTTCCTGCGTCCATGCGTCCGTGTCGTGGCAATCCACTGTGGCCACGCGGCCAAAGTGAATTGTGGAATAGAGATGTGACAAATGGGAGGACAAGTCATCCGCGGATGTACTATTGATTAGGACGCTAGTAGAGGGGAGGTGCACGATATTGGATATGTTGGTCAATGAGATACGCGCAGGGAGTATGGAGGGGTTTGGTGACACCAAGCGGCCTGTGCTAAGATAATCCTTCAGAGGTTTGAGAACGAGATCCAAGTGACCTGTATCCTTTGTACTTGTCGAGGACTGTAGTACAGAAATCATGAGAATAACAGTGAAATAGAGGACGACAGTGGGAATGATTGGAAGAGGAATTCCTGGAGCCTTTTGTACTCCTCGAAATGACAACCGCTTGACATTGTGTACACAGAACTTGCTATAAATTCCGATCTGTGCTTTGATCCCAGTGGCGTCCAAAGAGGTCTGTCAGAAAAAGCGGGCAGTGGACTGCCACCACCACAAAGGAGGTAACTCGCTGTGGACATCAATAGACAACGTGTAACAGAGGGAAGTGTGTGGCGTCGTTGACATGCGCGATGATCATGGCATTTGCTTTGGTCCACCTTTGGATATCTAAAAAAGGCAAGCCATCCGTTTCTGCTAATGTTTCTTGGTGACAGTCATTTATGTAATCGGGGTTTCATTTGACATTGTGAGCACCGCAAAAGCACAATAAAAAAGGCGACGTTACATTATGAAGTCTAGGAATGATACAGATTCGATGCCAAGTACAAGGATCGATAGAGATTCACTTGCGATAGAACTGAGGGAATGTTGGACACGCCAACACGCTGAAAAAGCGAGAACACTCACATTACGGCGAAAATTGAACCAGAGAGATAGGCATCCTCTGTCAAAACTACTTCGAAAACCACTGGCAGAGAATCAGCGTTACGATACAAACCTACAGGTATGTTGTGTGTCCCTCACCGTTTATGAGAAAACTCCCACTCTCGATTGACAATTCTAAATGCAATATCCTCGTAAGGAGGTCCCGCACTGAAGTACAGCAGCACTGTGTCCTCATTGCCTGGCTCCTTCACGATTTTGTACGTAGGCGCCTTCGATTTGTCGATCAGGTCTGGGTAGAAAATGTTGAACTAGAGGGGAGGACATTAGAGCTTGAATATCATCTCGGCAAGAGTGCATGCCTTGTAACCTTGAACAACTTTCGGCGGAGGGTTATCAACACTATGAGACGAAAAATCAGTATGAGTCATATCACGGGTAAAAAAACATGTACTCGTAGTGGGTCTGATTATACTTGTTCCACTCATATCCAGTGTGCACGCGGTTGAAGTATCGCGGCTTCCTAGGGCGGTACTTATCTTCCCAATTGTAAGACGTGGGTTGGGCAATATCCTCTTCGAGATTGAATAGCTCCTCTTCCTCGTCAAGTTCTCTCTCTGCTTCTGCCCTGTATAGAGCCTCAGAGACAAGATCAGCACCACTTGCGACTTCAGGCACTTCCACCTGCGAGACAGCCTGGATAGCTTTTGGCACGTAGCGAGACGCAGCAACTGCGCGGCGTTGTTCCAACTGGACGGAAGAATCAGGAAAACTGAAGACCACCCATCTTGTAAATAACACACCAGTGCTCGCATTTCGTCCTTTTCGGTCACAATATCGAACTCGCGTTCATCGGGTCGGAGTTTGGTAATATCAATAAGGGATGGGCTCATGGAACGATTGTAAGGCTCGATGCGTTCTGCAGAAACGTCGGGTTCGCCTTGAGCACCAGCGGACACAACAACGCGGGCATCTGCAATGCCTTGTACGGCTGACTGAGCAACACCTGCTAATAGTTCTTCCTGTGCTTGTAAGGCTTCATCCCGTTGGCGTTTCCGCAGTTGTTCCAATCGATTGCGAACAACAACTTCATGTAAACTCTTAAGCTTAGCCTGGAAGCCATGTAAATGATAAATCGGACGTTATCAAGACCTGAAAGTACCTTGGCTTTCCAGACAAGTAGTTTCTTTAATAAACCTTCCCAATAATCTGTGTCAACAGGTTCCCCGCTGGCGAGCTTGGCTTGAATTTGCTTCTGCAGGGCGGCAAGGTGCTCGTAGCTCTTGCCAGAAAGAAGCATGGTTATGTCCGCCTCCACAGCGGCACCGGCTTCACCCATACGTTGACTACTTTTGATTCTGTCTAGACGGTCCTTGCAGACGACCATCATGTTCTGAAGTGAGTTAGCCAAAGCAATAAGGAGCGAAGTGAATCTCATCGTACAGTCCAAAAGTCGATGTTGATGTCCGAATCTTCGAGTGAAAGGTAACGTTCGATGTCGTCGTGTAGTTCTTCTACTTGGTCCGGTGACAAATTCTGTGGTTCACATGAGCCCAGCTGGTAACAGTCCACATTTAAGGGGAAAAAGCGTACGTCAAAAATGTTGTAGGGTTCATCAAGGTCGATTTCGAGGCCTGCGTCGACTTCCTCTTCACCTCTCACAGGGTGCACATAACGAAGATTGAGTGCTAGAAAATCAACAGCCTTTGCTCTCTTCTCTTTTATGCGAATTGCTGCACGAGCGCGTTCTTGCTGGAGTTGAAATTCGCCGTCCTTGGCTATCCAGTCGGACATCTGAGCGGATTCAGCTAATCTCTGCATCTTGATCTCTTCCTCCTCCCGCAGTCTCTGCTCCACTTCCCTGGCTGCTCTTCTCCTGTTCAACCGCTCCAACTCCTCTTTTGCCTCCTGCCTTCGAATAGCATCCCTGCGCTGTGATTCTGCTAACGACAACCCCTGCTTCCTTTCTTTCTCGGTCTTCTTGTGCCAACGAAATTGTTGTCCAAGATTGACATCGTGGAACGGATTGTCCGTTGCACTATAAACGCTGAGTTCTGCGACACGACGGACCTCTTCCTCCTCCCTTATTCTCTTCTTCTCTGCTTTTCTGGCTCTCCGTTCCTCCGACTTGTCACGCTTTCGTCTGAATGACAGTGAGCTGAGCTGAGTAATTGGAGCGATAGTACCTAGAAACTCACTTCTTTTCTTTTCGATCATCATGCGACTCGTGATATTCATCCTCGCGCTCTCTGGTATACCCAGGCGAAGGGGAATGGTGACGAGTCATCGTGGCAGAGAAGCGGCGATGGTAGAAAACGGCTGGTGCCAGTGGAGTGTAGAAGCCCAACAGCACTGATTAGTAATAAGAAATTCACGGCTCATGTACTCGCCGCATCGCATCCACTACTACATTAATGATGTCTGGAAGCAAACTAGCTCGACGTGCTCGTTCCCTTCAACCCCTCGCAGTGCTCGCACGCCGTCTCCGGACACAGGCGCAACCGTATGACTACGTCCCAAGAGAGGAGCTAGATGACCACCCCCTCGTGCGCTCAGCGGGCCTCGCAACTCCGAGACAGGTGTTCCTCTCTCAATACTTGGGGAAGGAGATGGCTCATCGTTCACGGTACAGCTCGTGAAATACCTCGACGAATTCGTGATTGGACAGGAGAATGCGAAGAAGGTCCTGTCCGTCGCGTGGGTGTTCCCGCTTAAATTTTGGTAGCCAGGTTCAACGAGCTGCAGTGTGTTCAACCATTACAATCGAGTACGTGCCAACCTCGCTGCTACCGAGGGTCAGCCAGACGCGCAGGGCTGGGATGTAGTCAATCCATCAGATGGTGTGTTTCAACGATGTCGGTACAGGACACGTAGTCTTAAAGAGTGTTTGATAGCGCGGTGTGGTGTCACGTCTGCGCAAATACACCCACATCCCCAACGCATTACCCCACCCCATCTGCCCCTGCAGCATCGGCATACATACCCTCTTTTTGAAAAGAGCAACGTCTTGGTAATGTGAAAAAGAAAACGAATTTTTGCAATGAAGAAAGAGTTGCTGAGTCAATTTTACAGAGGGCCGACAGGATCAGGTAAGACCACGGGCATCGACTAGTGCAGTATATTGATCCTTATGACCAGGGAAGACACTTTTAGCACGTACACTGGCAAGAGTACTGGATGTTCCATTCTCTGTCAGCGATGCAACGTCGTTTACACAAGTCCGTGTTGCGTTCCTTGCACTCGAGCCATCCTGACAATAATTATGCCAGGCAGGGTGTTAGTTTGCAGGTCGCAGATGTCGGTTTTTCCACTGACTCCACATTAGATGTAGGAGAAGATGTAGAGATGGCGATCCAGCGACTGGTGTGTATTGCTGGTCATCGAAGACCGACACATAACAGAAATTGGTACTATGCAGCTACAGGCAGCCAACTGGGATCCTGCTCGAGCCAGGTGCCATCAGATTGTCCCGATAGGTCTTGTTGCATATCTCACGCGTTCAACGCAGCTCTGGCATAGTTTATATTGACGAAGTTGACAAGATTGCTCGCAAAGCAAGTAGTACCGGCATCGAAGGCTCCCGCGACGTCGGGGGCGAAGGTGTACAACAGGCTTTATTACGCATGATGGAAGGGTCTGTGATCACTGTCCAGGGAAAATCAGCTGGACTTGAATCTCCTCCGAGCGCGGCTGGAGATGGACGGTCCAGGCCTGGGACGAGGGGACAGAGCCCCGCTCCACGTGAGTGGTGTCTTGTCTTCTTTTATCTCGATTGACGTGTTCACTGATTCGTGGACAGCACGGCCAGACACGTATAATATCGACACGTCGAACGTTCTGTTCATACTGAGCGGCGCATTTGTTGGTCTGGATACTGTGGTGAAGCGAAGGGTGTCGAAAGGTGTACGTGACTAGTCTTATGCTCGACTACCAGTGACAAAGATCTCACCAATGCTTGTTAGTCTATCGGCTTTACCGCGACCTTAGCGTCGAAAGACGACGAAACAGAAAGCGGAGGATTTCTGCCATTCTTCACTCCCAACCGGAGATCGTTGCACAACATTCTCGATCTAGTAGAGCCTTCAGGTAAGTCTCCTTCTCCAAATTCCACCTCCACTGACTCAGACGCTCACAGATCTCGTCAAATACGGGTAAACTCACTTCTCGTTTCCTACTTCTTTCACCTCACCAATACATAGTTTCATCCCCGAATTCATCTCGCGTCTACCGTCTATAACTACCCTCGCCCCCCTTACAATCCCTGACCTACGACGGATCCTTACTGAAGTTCGTGGTTCACTTGTCTCACAATACACCGCATTGTTTGGTTACTCAGGCGTGGAAATCCGCTTTACGAGCGCTGCCCTCGACCAGATATGTCGCAAGGCTTCCGAGAGGGGCGGTGGTGCCAGGGGCCTCCGGGGGATTATGGTCAGTTCACAGTTTTTATGCACATGATATATGTACAAGAGCTTAGTAATGTTATTCCTTAGGAAGCACTGCTTTTGGAACCGATGTATGAAGTTCCGTGAGTATTGGTAGATTGTCGTCCTCTCATTCCATTCGATCTGATGTGTTGCGAAGGGGATCGGTACGGGTTGTGGCACCGATCACATTGCGTCGACGCTGATGTCTACTAGACCGTTCGTTATGTACTCATTAATGAGGAAGTCGTGCTCGGTAAGAAGCAGGCGATGTATTGGTCACGCGGAGAAGGCCCAGCTTTTTGGGCAGCATTGGCCAGTGAGGAACAGCTGGCAACAAGGCAATAAATGTAGTTTGTCTATGAGCATACTCTTCTATTAAAACACCCTCGCAAAGTTGACATCAGACATGAGAACGGTGTCGCACCGGTCAACGGACACCGCACACAAGAGCCTAATGGTAAAATGTGGCGACAATCTCTCTGGTATTTTATGACAATTGTAGGTAAATGTGGAACAAGGTGGTCTACATTATCAGGTTGGACAACAGGAACGGATGGTAAAATGAAAAGAGGACAGTGGGACAAACACCGTCGTAGACGAAGCGTACTCGTGAATGCAGAGGATGTGTGAGACGACCTTCATACGCTAATCGCTGATGGTCACTCTTCGTTCTTCTCTTCGGAGGCAACTTGCTCTGCCTTCTCGGCATCCTCCTCCGCCTTCTCGTCCGCCTTCTCTTCCGCCTTCTCTTCCTCCTCCGCTTTCTCGTCTTCATTTACCTTGTCATTATCCTCTGGAGGCGTACCACTTCCATTCATTATCTGAGCCTTCTCAAACATTTTCTTAAACTCCTTCGCGTCTGCAAAACAGCCTTAGTAACAACACCTATGTGGAATTGTCCCGGCTTACTATCCGAGTTCGCAAAACGAATTGCGAGGGTCTCAGATGTGGGTGGGGATTCTGCATAATCAGCAACAACCTTCCACACCCAACTCCTGTCAGAGCCAATATTTGGTTGGAGGCGCATATCGGAGGTAACTCAAGCGCGTCGTTAGTGAAGCTGGGGATGTGAAGTGATACATAGTACTCACTGACATGGTTGGCGCAAACTTTGAGGGTCTTATCACGTCTCATGACCAAACGGATCTTCTTTGTCTCTCTGTGCTGAAGAAGACGGGCATCGCCTGTGCCCCTTTCTTTCCACTCGCTACTACCTGTGTCAAATCTGAAAAGCTTTGCGCGCCTAGAGTTCGCAAGGTATCATATCAACAACAATGTCCAATCAAGGATGAAAGGAATAACCGAAACACGCTTACATTTTGAAGACGATGTCTTCGTCCTCTTCATGAGTCTTTGTTTCTACTTGCTCTGTGAGCCTGATGACTGGCTCGAAATTAACATCGACCTCTTCTTCCTGCTGTAATCCGTGTCAGATCAGCGTTAGATTGTTTGTCTCGTGAAATGAGTGGCGCGATTGCCTCGATGGGTATTGGGCTGACTGGGATCTGCGATGCTATGGTTCTGAGAACTGACCTTTGGTGCGAGAGGATCGTTCACATCTGCCATTGCGAAGGTGGAAGAGAGCGGAGGTTACGGATATCTGTTAGTGAGGGGAGAGAGGAACTATCACTGCGATCACTTTTTTGCGATGTGCATTTATTCTAAATTATTGTGAAATTATTCGCTTGTGCCCGGGGTCTTGACTTGGCCATAAACGGAAATGTGGCACGCCTTGTCCAACTACCATTAACTTTCCTCCCCGTCCAAATGTCCCAGCGACGACTGCCCTCCCGACTTGCCCTCTTCTGCATTTCGCTGCTCGCACTTTCTCCCGCTCTTGTCTTTGCGCACAAGATTCATATACCGGCATCGACGAAGGAATGCTTCTTTGAAGACCTTCACGAACATGACCAGGTGCATATTATTTCACTATGTGTTGCTTTTTCTAATCGATCACCCCAGATGACTGTCACGTACCAAGTTGGAGAGGGTGGCCATCTTGACATCGACTTCTGGGTACGATTCGCCCATATTCTATCTCTTCCATGTTCATCTGTTCCTTTGCAGCTCATCGACCCGGAAGGAACCATTTTGACAAAGCAGATCAGACAAGGCACCGGCTCAACCTCAATAACAGCAGAGAAAGATGGCCGGTACGAGTATTGCTTCTCCAACCAGATGAGCACAATGGCAGACAAGCAAGTCAGGTATGTGCCGAGAGACTGGACAGCCCACACACGCATTGTTAACACATACCATAGTTTTAATGTTCATGGTATTATATACATCTCAGAAGATGGTGAGTCTGCGCTTAGTCCCACTACTCTTGCTAACTGCAGTCACTGGTAGATGATATTGTTGCACCCGTCGAGCGCGAAATTCGCTCGCTAGCAATTGGGCTCCTGGCGGTCAAGGATGAACAGGAGTATATTGTCGTGCGCGAGAGGCGCCACCGTGACACCGCAGAGTCTACCAATGACCGTGTCAAATGGTGGTCGGTCCTGCAGGCCGTGGTCCTCTTTTCAGTTGTTGCATGGCAGGTATATTATCTAAAGGTGAGCCTCACAAAATCTTCGGCGTTCGCGTTATTGACAGATTTACCAGTCATTCTTCGAGGTAAAACGTATAATTTGACCTTGTACGCGCTTCGGCCTTTCATCTTCAAATTCATTCCATTCACGTGGCGCTTTGAATCCTTTCAACGGCAGTCTCGACACCACCCACAACGATTGCACATTAATGATGATACATAACAACATGCATAGATCTAGGATAACGACGGTTAGCATGTGGGAAACAGATATCCGTTCATCAAATAATAGTGACAGATGATGACATGAGGGTATAAACAAAAACGATAGTCATGGGCGAATGACAACAAAAGGATACATAGAGTACAATTCAAGAGCTCTACCCTTGATCAGTAGTAGTGGAACAAGTATGCTGTCGCTCGCACGGAGTGGTATTTAGCGCCATGATGGTCTTGAGGAGTTAAGTCTCATGCTTGTATCTGTGCTGATACTGGCATTTGGATCTGCTCCCGGAGCAGTTAATGTAGCCATGCTGGACAACACGTTTGGTCCCTTGACCCTCAAGGACCTTGACGTGTTTCCCAGTAACGAAAGTCTTTTGGGTCGCTTTGCGGGTGATCTGCCAATGGTTTCCAATCGTCGTGGACCGCCGGTCTCGGGGATTTCATCCGCGATTGATAATGGCTGTGGGATCATACTTGACCTTCGACGCGTTCTCTCGCTACGCATCGGACCAACATTCGATCGCCTGCGCATACCCTTAGTGGAAGATGCACCAAGACGTGGGGTATTTGTGGGAAGGCGACGAGAGGGACTGTCACTGTGCTCGCCCTTCTTGGGGATATGCAGGATGGAAGCGTCGTCGTCGATTGTAGAGTGGTTCATGCTTCTCTCAGAGAACGGGGGTACTCGCCTGACTGGTGTGCCATTTTCCTCCGCTTCCTGTAGACATCCAAGTGACGTCGCACCCTTTGCTTTGAGGAACCCATGGTCGAGGCGACTTGGCCTAGGGCGCATGCAAGTACTGGACCGCAGACTCGAGGACCGTTTGGACGAGGAAGGGAAAGAGGCCGACCCTGTGTTGTGAACGGTGACAAAACTAAGGCTGAGAC
Source organism: Boletus pseudopeckii (assembly GCA_038092915.1). Classification (NCBI taxonomy): domain Eukaryota; kingdom Fungi; phylum Basidiomycota; class Agaricomycetes; order Boletales; family Boletaceae; genus Boletus; species Boletus pseudopeckii. The sequence goes on from JBBPRH010000106.1 coordinate 61,953, forward strand.
TATCATCAGTTCGCTCGTCTTCCCACTCGCTTTCTGAGCCTGCAACCGAGTGACTGCGACCAATGCTCTCTGCGCTGTCACTCGAAATAATGGAGATTATCGGTGGATTCTCTTTCTGCCCTGCATCATCCAGGTCCCCTTTCCCTGCTTCGTCCCTCCATTGGACGACCTTCTTTTCCTTGTCAGAAGCTCGACGGTACGACTGGCCGACACTGGAACGCAGTGACTTGCGTGGGGATTTATATGCCTTTCGTGGTGATGCAATGCTGTTATATGAGGACCGTCTCGAGGATTTGGCAACAGGTTGCAGGGCTGAGCTAGAGGCGACGCGAGTGAACGATTGCAAAGCGCACTGGTTGTCCACCCCTTCGATGGAGATGCCACCACTGTGGGCAGCATACATCGCCGTGGTCTGTCGAATTAGAGCACCAAGCGTGTCGTCATTTTTTCCTGCGGTGACACTCAACGATGCTGCAATGGCCTTCACAGCTCCCTGAAACCCGTCTTTCCCGTCCTCTATTGCCGTCTTTAAAACACGTGAAGCTTCCCCGAGGACGACGGTACACCGTCCGATCATCCCAAGAAGGGTTACCACCAACTCTGCCTGCGAACGGAAGGATTCTTTGAATGCATCCCTTTCAGCTTCCGCCCGGACCCGGTCCATTTCGGCCTTCCGCCATTTCGCATCTGCCTTGACATTCTCGCCGCTAGATTCTTCGAGTCTGTCAGAGCGACGTTCACTGACTGCACGAAGGGTAGCCTCGAAAATGTTACGCGAGTTTTGTGAGCGAGCTAGGCGTGCGCTTAAAGAAGAGTCTGACTTG
>JBBPRH010000107.1:0-62539 GCA_038092915.1 Boletus pseudopeckii
TTAGTAATAGATGAGCAATAATCACGCAGTACAATGGTCTGCAGACTCATACCAAAGGTTAGCCAAGACCACGCAACCTAGATCCCCGTCAGAATATTAAAGTGTAAAAAGGGATATCCTCTTACCTTCGGGAATGTATTGCCCTTTATAAACATCACTCTTAGTTGTGTAATGCGGCAGGCCTTTCGACAATCCATTCAGTGGTGATCAACACACTTTTACATGTCTACTTACCTAGCGGGAACACAGGATGCCATCTCAATGTCTCGCGCAGAACTGCATTGGCGTATGGCAGGGACGACCTGTCTTCGAAATTCGGCAGTCTATGCGTTCCGACGACGGCGTCTATTTCTTTTTGAGCACGCTCTTGGACTTCTGGGTAATACATCATCGCCAGGACGAAAACGATGAGGGTAGATGCTGTCTGAGAGCCTGTCTGAGAATTTGGACGATGAGGTGGTGGAACACATACCGTTTCAACACCAGCTATCCATGTTCTGCGTCAGTTGATGCAGAAAACCAAACCAAACTACAACTGACCGATGAAAGCTGTTGCAGAAGAGGACTTCAACGCCAGTTCAAAGCCTTCGGAATTAGACTCTGGGAAGCGCTTCAGGGACTCGGATACCATGCATGGCGCGGAAACACAGGATATCTGGGGAGGAGTGGACAGCATTAGGTGATCGATTGAGCAACAAAAACGAACGAATGCTTCACCACTCGGTCATAAGCATAACGGAACGGCACGTCCATCATCTCATGCAAATTGCTTTTAGCTTGTATGGCCATGCGTTTCAACGTAGCACCGGGGAACCAGACGGGAAGTTTGAGCACTGAGAATCATTGTGAGCAGGAAGCTAGCGCAAGTCAAGGAAATCGAAGCTGACGGAAAGGGAAGGCCTCCAATATTGCAGCAGTCGAAGGCCCCGCCACTTTCACAAATACCTCAATTGCCCTTTCCGCCGCGAGTACAAGGGGATCGTCATTCGGAATAGTTTCATAATCGTAAACAGCTGACATGATCACTGCAGAAGCATACCTGTGTAGCATTAACGATTCTCAGGCTGATGGGTTGATATCAGGGAAGCGTACAGCTCAATTTGCCGTTGATAACTATCAGGTGAATTGTAGACGCCTATTAATAACTGGCGGACTTTTCGCAACTGAATCGGGAGATAATCCCGCGCAGCTTCGGCGCGAAACGACTGGTGGAACAATCGTCGATGGAGTCGCCATTTCTCCCCATACTGGAGTAGTGCACTGTTGAACTCGGTGCCGACACTGAGCAAGTTGATAGGTAAGACGATCGGGATTCTGGAGTGGTAGACGTACTCTTTATCGACCTTGACTGGCGGTCGATCCGAGTAGACGGTGGACCGTTGTTCCAATAGTGCTTTCGCGACGTCCGTGGTTTGAATGACGAGAATCTGTCGCCCGAAAAGAGTGCAGTACACCAAGTCACCTAGACACGAAATGGACATGACTATCGATGTTTTTGGTACAAGCATGACACGAACCATATAACGATGCCCATCGAGTGAAGGTAAGCCATGGCTCAGAAGTATTTATCTCGAGCACACTGCCGAAGAATGGCAGACCCTTGGGACCGGGGGGGAAATTGAACGGATGAAGAGACCTGCGCTTTGCATAGCCAACAAAGAGAGAGATTGCAGAGACAGATAAAGTCAAGAAAAGCGTGGAAAGGGAAATCATTGACATTTCCTGTCACCTGTCCGACGAACGAAGCGATCAGTCTTATACTTTTCGGAACGCGACGGCATTCCGATATTTTAAAGACCCATACATGGGATAGCTCGGTATTCACTTCGTGGAAATGAGAGGCACAGACTTCCTGCTCAAAAGGTATGTTACTTTGGCCAAAAAGAGTGTGTTACGCTCATGCGGGGCGAGAGAGTCCACAGGAATATCATGGAGGGGGATAGTCTCAAACCGGATGTCTTCTCTTGCAACAATGATGACAGTATACGTACTTGCTATTGTCATCGATATACAGCTTGGTTCTGGCATGATCTGGCGGCGCGCGGTGGCAAGAGATTCGTCGACCCGATCCGATTATCATGGAGACAGACGAAGTTACTTGCCGGGGAGGATCGAGAGGCGGTGACGGGCTCAAATGCCAACCTTTTCTAATGGTGAGAATGATGTGGAGTAAGGGGGGTAAGGCGATGAATTCATGTCAGGTGGTGGTAGGGAGTAAGACAGCGAAAGAGCGAGTGTCGCTAAGAACGACCCACGTGACCACCATACCTAGCGGGCTTTGAAATCCGGCGGTCCAGCCGGCCCGTAATTCAATTGCGTCGGTACTGCTAACAAATTCAGTAATTTTGCAAGCTCGCCGAGGAAGCGTAGACACCACTGCGATTTAATTTTAATAAATTGAATTTTGGGACCTGCGATAAACCTGAAACAGTTGCGACTGCTGGCAACTTAACATTCGCAGATCCGGGCCGCGAGTGTCCTCAAAAACCCTTGACACCGAGTCCCTGCTAATGAAACGGTTTTCCCCGCAACCCATCTCGCAGCGTTTGGACTACATGCCAGATTCCCTGCTAGAGGACGCTCAGAAAGCTCTCGAGCGTGGATCTCGTCTTCCGCGTCCCATGTCAGCTCCACTTGCTCATCTTGACAAGTCTGTTACGCCGTCGCCTCCTCTCGCGGACAATGCAGACTCTGCGCGCGTTAGCGAGGATTCTCTGGCTTCTCCCGGCAAGGATGGGGTGCAATCCCTCGATTTGATGGTCAGTCTTAAACGTGCAGAGCCATCGATTGTCAAGACCAGAACAGGGAGTGTGCTCTCAAGGGGTTTCATCCTGAAAACGGACTACTATCCTTCCGGTGGGTCGTTGTCAGCCAGGATCCCCTGACCGGTACTCAACCATGGCTCTCGCCAGGACGCGCCATGGATCTGGATCTGAATGTCCACGGCGCGCCCAACTTTAGAGCACCCCGTCAGGGCAACCTCAATGTATTCGGTGTCGCCCAACCTCGGACGCAGGGTCTTCGTGCGATACTATCTGTGCTCAGATGTCGTCCTGACACCCGTGACCCCTCTCATGTCGTCTGGTTCTCCACGCGAGAGGAACCAATTGGTGGGTTTTCCATGGCTTTGCCCGAGGCGTCTGCTCCATGGTCACGCCTGACCGAGTTGCCGTTGGACCAGTTTACATATCCGGACGTCCGTTCGTCCTGCGGGATGCGTCTGAGCCGCGCAAGACGCTTTCGCTATCTGATCGGGCGGAAAATCTCGAGGCGATCGAAGACCGGTTGAAACAGGACATTCTTCAAGAAGCTAGCAAGTAGGTGTTGATCTGGGCTGAGTCGTGTCCGTTCTGATTATCGATTTGGACAGATACGGTGGGCTTATTTTGACGCACAACGAACTCGGTAGGCTCTCAGGACGCCGTCTGCCATGGCATGCAAAGACTGATTTGGCGAAAGCTGCCGAGAGTGGAGAAGGCGCGATATTGCCGACTTGGACGTACGTGGACAGCGTAAACGTGAGGACGTCACGGGAGCTCTGGGAGAACATGCGCTTGGATGGATGGAACGTCGAGGTCTATCTTATCTTGTCTCTCATTTTTACGTCTTATTCACCATCTCCAGTATCACCGGCATGTCTTTTTTCTTCCTTTGCAATCGGCGCCATGTGACCCGCTGGACACAGCATCCCCATTTCTCCTGATCGCCCAATAGAGGTAGTACTGCTTTATCTCTTTCATATCCTGGCCTGATACCCCCGTCCAGGATAACTATCTGGATGCCTACCTCCGCGTCATCAAAGATGCCGACCCCGTCCGAAGCGCTCTCGTCTTCAGTTGCGGCATGGGCGCGGTACGTACCACATTTGCTATGGTTGCCGCATTGATTGTTCGCCGGAGAATGCTCCTTGTCCGAGGCTTAAATGACCCCTATACTACCAAATCATCTTTCGCGTTCCCTTCTGCAGCGATCAAACAAGGATCTGTCTCGCCGGGTATCAGTACCGTAAGGCGTCTAATTCATCATTAGTTGCCGAGCTCATCGGTCGTTATCTACAGCCGAGGAGTCAGGTAATATGATCCACGGAGCCCTTGGTCGGATTTAACCGATCTTCCATTTAGCCCGCAGCGGATATGAAGCTAGCCCAGGCATTGGAAAACGCCAGTGCCCAACAGGATTCGAACAGGTCCTTGCTTAGGTTGACTTGTGTTCTGCAACAACGTGTGTGCTATTTCCCTGCAAGCAGGCTTGGTACCTGATTCAGCCAATCTGCCTGTCCTAGACTTGAATTCACAGTCAGCTATCGCGTTACTAATGTCGCAGCCCGTCTTGTTGGAAAATTTACGCAAGGCACACCAGGGAAATTATGGCATCATCCTAAGCCTCCTCGGTTGCTTAGACCACGGTCTTCGAGCCAAAAAGGTAGTCGACCGTGTCATTGACACTTGTACGTTCTCTGGTTTCGCCACTTTCGGTCTCGGTATAGCGGTCCGTGAAGCTAGGTTGATTGGAGTTTGTTGATGCAGGCGATCATGTAACAAACCTACGGGAAGATATCCTGGTCCATCGAGTCCGTTATTCACTCACCACCCCTGATGACGACGGTGCCAAGAGGGAAGATATCCTAGTCAAAGCCGGGAGGTCGCTCGAAAAATAGTGCGTAACATGCTAGACAAGGTCGACTTCAGAGTCTGAGGCTTCGCTGTTCCAGTTTTTTCATGATCGCTTTCGCAAGCTATGTTGACTCCGTTCCTGACTTCAGCCAAACATTCTCAGACTGGCTTAAGGTTCGTCGTGAAATTATTATATTTTTTTCGCCACTGCTCACACCCTGAAATGTGTTCAGGCGAGAACAGAGATCTGGAAGTAAGCCCATTTAGCGTACAACCGTTGCAGTAGATCTTACTTTTTTTCTTGCTTAGTCAGGTGATGTTTCTGAGAAAGTCGCGGGGATCTCGATTGAACGTGTTTGCCCCAATACACGATCTTTCGCTTCTGTCCCGATCAGGGGCGGTGGACAAGTCGCTTGTTGCTGGGCAAAAGAACAACGTCGAGATCGCCGGTGGCCAATTACTTGGAGATGAATACAGTGACCTCGTTGTAAAGGTTAGACTTGTTCTGCTGTGAGGGAGACGAACAATGAATCCTCTATTCATCTAGAACCGAAGTGGCATCATTCTGAGAGAAAGGTGGGTCGATCTTGTCTCGGTAAATTCTATCTTTGCTGGAAGATGATGCTAGCACCCTTCTGAAATCCGATCAATGGCTGTCGGAGTCACAACTTGTCTCGCAGTCCGTTCGCGGTGTCATCAACTTCAGAAACATTCCCGGCACGAATATCTACGCATGTGGACAACCAACTGAATCAGCAGTTGATAAGGTAGTCCAGTTGGTCAAGGAAAATCAACCAAATGCCAACAAAGTCGTATGGGTAACCCTCCGCGAAGAACCTATTGTATATATCAATGGTGCTCCCTACTGTTTGAGGCGAGAGCGATTTTCTTTAAGGAACATGAAAGGTTACTGGTTTATCTATCTACGTGGACAACATTTTACCTCGTTGAATGCAGATTATGGAGGGATCTCCGCATCACGCTTGGAAGTACTCGAGGAACGTCTCAAAGATGATGTACTCGCGGAACTAGACGCATTCGACGGAAGGTATGAAATTCTGGTGCATGCTAGTCAACATTGTTAACTTTCGCACCGCTCGAAGGCTTCTACTTCACACGGAAAGGTCGGGTGGATCCGTCATTCCCATATGGGAAGAAGTCCAATCTCAGGATGTCGCTGTCCTCAAGGACATCATGGTGTCACGGCAGTCAGGCTGCGGGATTGAAGTACAATACACTCGCATCCCAATCACCGCGGAACATCCACCGGACATGTCCGATATCAGCGAACTCATGGAGTTGGTAGTCCGTACTGATTCCATAAACACAGTAATCGTCGTGAACTGCCAACTAGGGCGAGGAAGGAGTACGCTGACTTCAGTGAGGTTCGCCTTGGACAGATGAACTGCCAGCTGACCCAATTCAGGTCCTTGTCCTTTTGATCCAACAATGGTTGAAAGACAGCAGACTGCTCGCACGAGCGTCCCCTCGGCTGTTTGCCCGATCACGTTCCGTGTCATCGTCCGTTTCAGGTGCAGAGGATGAGCCCGTGAATTTGCGACAGTCATACCAAGTTGTGGACAGTATGTCTTTCTTGTCTCATCCAATTCTCATACGCATTTATGATCCCATTTGAGATTTCCTTCGCATCGTCCGTCAAGGACCAGCAGTGAAAAACACTGTCGATGAGGCTATCGATCGATGTGCAGCAGTTCTGAATCTGCGTGATTCTATTGAGGTGGAACGTGTGAAGGCAGACCAAGTCACTGACGAGAAACAGAAGCGCATCCATACATCTAAAGGTCTGTGTTAAGACTAAAGCATGGTATAGACTGACGGTTATTCAGGACTACATAATCTTCGGCGATACTTTGAACTCGTTGTCTTCCAGGCTTATTTACAATCAACGGAAGCTGATACCCTGCAGTCTGTTGAGACCTTCGAGAAATTTATCGAGAACAGGCCAGGTATGATCACGGTTCGTTATTTATCACAACATATGCTTATAAAGCGGACAGTCATCAAGACATTCGAAAAAGACCTCATTGCTAGCGGTCCGAAAGCACTAATTCCGTTGGAACGGATAGAGAGTGTTGCCCACCCTGACGAAGTTAAACAGGTCGTGGTCAATCGATCTGGAAGCATCCTGTCAGCCTCCACAATTTTGAAGAGTGATTTCTTTTCAAACTTGCAGAAAATGACCCTCCCGGAGTGCGTTTGTCATTGTGGCAGTGTACATGACACTCAACCACATTTCGCGAGGCAGGCGGATTGACGGATCACCTAACTTCCGTCGTGTGCCTTTGACCCTCATGTTAGGTTCGTCTGGAAAGCCCATCCCGGAAGCCTCTATTGCCCTTCTTGAATGTGTCAATGACGGGAAGATGGTTTGCGGAAGGTATGGTTTCAACTCTCCGCGCTCCTTTCTAGTACTCTCGTTTACCCAACGAATCCAGCGGAATGCCTACTGTACAAGGGTGGGTCTCGATCAATAGTCAGGCGAATCCTTGGTCATATTCGCACAGGTTACGGAAAGCGCTGGCGAGAGTGAATGCCGGTCCACAGGGGACAAACATGGTGTTTTGGACTTCTTTGAGAGAGGTCTTGTTAAATTTCTCCACTGGCGGTATAATTGCATGCTGACTTGAACAGGAACCAGTCATTTATGTCGCTGGCCAACCGCATGTTCTACGGCTGGTGGACAAGCCCCTAGAAAACGTCGAGTATGGCTATTTCTTTCGTGTGAGATGGATGTTAATTCACACGTATAGAGCTACGGGAGTCACCACTACGATGGTGGAGACCATGGAGGAACGTTTCAAGGTGGATGTCCTTCGGGAGCTTCGTCAAGGTGGTGGCCGTATTTTACTTCACGATGAAGTAGAGGAACGGCCTGGTGTATTCACTATCATACCCATATGGGAAACAGTTTCGGAGGAAGATATCATGACACCACGGGACGTGTTTGACCTCGTGGCGAAGGAAGGCTATAAGGTCCGGTCCTGTCCAACATGTTCGACGCTCCAGCTGACCAATTTGAATGCTAGATCGATTACGACCGTGTGGCAATTGTGGGGGATCTCATATCGTGTTTATACCAACTGACTAACGCCAAAATCTAGACTGACGAACAAGCACCCCTCCCCGACGCACTTTATCAGCTTTTGGATCGCATTCGACTTGGATACTCACAAGCAGGTGATTTCATCTTCAATTGTCAGATGGGCAGGGGTCGCACCACCACTGGCATGGTGACTGCATGCTTAATTTCAACTGTCGTGAATTGGGTGGGAGAAGAGTGTGTCAGTGTCGCTGAGGACATGAGTATGTTGACGTGTGATTCAATTGATGGCCTGTCCGAGGAGGAAGCGTACTTGCAAGGTACTCGCACTCGTCTTTGCAGCTGGTCTAATGATTACGCTTGTCCACAGGAGAGTACAAGACGATCTTGCAGCTCGTTGGCGTACTCTCTCACGGCAAGATCGCAAAACGCCTGACCGACCGTGCAATTGACCTGATGCAAGATGTCCAGAACCTCAGGAAGGCAATCTACGAGTGAGAAGCTCGTTCTGCCACTTGTTGCTGAATACGACGGTCATGATACAGTTACAAGCTCAAGGTGGAAGCGTGCGAGAAAGGAAGTGTCAAGCAGGGAAAGCTGATGAATATCGCTGTGAATTACCTGTGAGGCAGTGATGGTAGTTTCACATCAGACCATGTGCTCACCAACTCGTATAGATACCGCTATGGGACGCTCATAGTTTTTTGCAACTACCTGATCGAAATGCGAGGATCGAGCAGTAAAGGAGAGGAGCAACCGTTCCCTGCATGGCTCCGGGAACACCGGGAGATCGCTAAATTATTGGGAAGGAGGTCACTAGACTGAGGACAAGCGGTAAGTTGACGTTGTTCTCTCTACTTCTAGTTGAATACCATTCGAGTGGGGATATTTTGTATGTTGGATGTTATGAATATCATGTCAATTCCGTTTCTCTGGGCATCAGTACGGCATCCGACATAGCCTGATAGTTCCAGGCAGTGCACGTGATGATTTGGCTTGACGCACAGCCACTTGTGGTGTCAGTTTCTACATCACTGGCAGTGCAACGCTTGCATTTGTACTCTCTCCAGGCTACTTTTTACAAACGCACACTATAAAACAAGCTATCCAGGACAGCGTCCAGCTTGTCGTTGATCACAGGGTTGCCCATAACGACGGCGGTGTGGTCTCGTGACCTGCTGCGGATTTTTCTGACCACACTCATTCCACACCCGTTTTCGTCAACACACTGCTAGCTGCCCCCGATGAAGAAAGCGACGCACTCATTGTTATTCGCCATCGTAGCTTCTGCCATGCTACTCCCTGTTCTCGCATCGCAGCACGAGCCAATCGGAGAGCGCGTAGCCATCCAAGTCCGTGCCTTGCTTGCAGTAGACTCTGGTAGTATCACTGCCGCCGTGCCTACCACTACTGCGATTCAGACTACAACGCAGCCCACAACGAGTGCGGTCGCAACCTCGCCGACATCTACCCCTACTTCGTCTGCCGCAGCTACGTCGGCACCCACTTCTTCAGCAGTAACTAGCGCTGCCACTACTCATACAACTTCAGAGGCAGCTTCAACCACGCCAGTTGTAATAACCTCGGCGGTGCCCACCACCGCTACCAACTCCCTAGGAGAGTTTATTACCAGCTACGTCACAGAGAGCGTCACAGCGCCAAGCGCCGCCCCTTCCCAAACAGGTGCCTCGAACAATTCCAGCGATAGCGGTCTGAGTACCGGCTCTGTCGTTGGGCTTTCTGTTGCTGGTGGCATTGCGGCACTTGGCATCATCCTCTTTTTCGTCTGGAAGTTCACAAGGAAACGGTTTACAGATTTCGATGACAGTACGTCCTTTATGTAAACGTTTCATGTGGAATGATGGGAGCCATGTCCTTTACACAGGCGAAGCTATCAAATGGCCAGAGTTGAATGCACACGACAACGATGTGCACGCTCTTCCGACGAAATCCACTGGAAGGGCAGGCTTTGGTGCAGAGAACGAGTCTGATGTTGACCTCGCGAGAGCACCGAGCCCTGGTGGTACTTACGCGAATTCGATCGCAGCCTCATCTGTTCCTGAAGCGTATGGTACCGGAGATCCATATGCAGTTCCGCCCTTGCCTCATCTCAACCCGAACCAACCTTACCACGACGAGCCTGGTGCATATGCGCAACCCACCGGATACTATGACCCATATCGTGGTCCGGTGCCAAACACATTTACGGATCCCATTTCCGATGGGCAGGGCGCAGAATCTATTCCAATGACACAGATGGCTAGGATGAGGAGTCCAGGTCCCCAGGTGGCGTATGATATGCAAGGTCGCGGTTCCCCAGCGCCGCAGGCGGCGATGGGGTATGCAGGCATAGATGAACGAACTAGAACCCCAATCCCCGGCGCGTTAGGCGCAGGCAGAGCCTCTCCCAGTCCTCATTCCGGATACGGGTATGGACCACGATAGCCGCCCGCCCTCGTTTAGATGGCTGCGTATGAGGGAGGGGAATGCTCGCTGGATGTCATGACGGACCAAAGTATTTAGACAGTCCAAGGATTTAATACCCTCTGCGACGGATGTACACTCGTTTGGTTGGTCGTTCTTTTTCGTCTTGCATCTCAGCTCCCATGAGCTCGTATTTTGTCCAGCAAATCTCTCGCGTATCATGGCTTCATCTCTCATCTAATATAGATTTTGTCAAGGATGCTCTTCGGTGCGCAGCTAGCTGTCACTGTCAACATCAATACCATCCTGCTGTCAAACCTATCTCTATTCTTTTTTGTTCCTTTTGCTTGGATATCCGAGGCATACGAACCTTTTTATTCCCCAACATGCGTTACACCGTTCCAAAACCAACCACTGCTAATGAAAAGACTTTATACGTTCACACACTCTTTCGCGCAGGTAGTCATTTACTCTTGTCACAAGAGAAGAAAGCCCCAAGAAGGTGAAACAAGATCTCGAGAAATCCAAGACAGTCCCGTCCAGAACATAATACGTATATATAGAATAAACATTGACTGAACGTCGTCCGTGCTGCAAAGCCTCATTGTTCTACCATCTCAGCGAAGCGCAAGCCGACATTGACGGCCAACGCGGCGAAAAGCACGAAGCACAAGATAGTCGGACCATACTTGTCATAGTAGAGTCCTTCAGCACTGCGCGCGCGAAGGCGCTGCGCACGGTACACGAAAATGATGGCCGAATATGCGATGGAGAGTAGTGCCGCCAACGTAAAGAGCCCTGCGCTGATCAGCCCCTTGGAATCGTCGTGAGGAACAAAGTTGAGGAGGGTCGTCGCGATAGAACTTATGAGGACAGCAAAGTTTAGCCATTTCTGGTGGCCCCGTGGGGTAAGTTAGGAAAGGCGATGTTTAATAAAGCATAAAGACTTGCCAGGAACGTCCGTTCGTTGGCGAAATAAACCTTGGGTTCGATGCGAACAGGTACCGCAATCTTCTTGCCAGATGGTGCAATCCAGTCACGGACAAGCAGTCTCTCCTGTTCTGGTATTTCATCTTCGTTGATCCCTTCAGCTTCAGGAGGCCGACGGGTCGCTTGATTATCACCAGTCCGGGCTCCGTTCAACCGCTCCTCCAATGTCTTGTCAAATGCCGTTGATGATGCCAGTGGATCGATAGACAGCAACTTTTGTTGAGGACGTCGCTGATCAGAGACGTGCTCTTCCTGGTGCTGTTCCAACAACGGTGTACGCTCATCAACCTCTTCTTCTTCCTCTCCTCTCGAAAATGTGCCTGGACTGTCCGATCCGCCATCGTGGTGGTCTTTCAGAGACTTCTCGCGATACGCAATGGCTTCTGCAACATCCACGTGAGAAAGACCTGTACGTCTGTCCTCATCCTTTGCTGGCGTCAGGTCCATGACTTCATCCTCTTCCCCTTCAGAGACCGGCTCGGCGTACGTTTGAGATGGCGTCGTTTCACCGGAACGTCCCTGCTCCAAGGAAGCCCTCGAAGACGAGGCTAGAGGTCGTTCTACCGTCAGGTAACCAGTGCTAGGCTTCAGAATGTCGGTGTCCACTACAGAAGGCGATTCAATAAGTCGTTTACTGCCTTACACGTTTCCTTCGTAACTTACTTTGCGGAAGCCAGAATGGAACAAGATCTGTCCGGTGCGGAAGTAGGGTAGAGCACCCGTGTATGAATTTACTGTATCGGCATGAGCTACAAGGATAAGTGGATTCGGTTGTCAACTGACCTGAACTTGGGAACGGCTTCGACTAGATGGGATTGGACTAGGTCCATCACCCACTGGGGAGGTTGTTGGCCAAACTGCGTCTGCAGCTTGACTTCCAACACACCATATTTGAACAGTTCCTTGTCTTCAGAGGGCACTTGGTCGAAGGGGTAATCGATCCCTACGTCAGTGCGCCGCCAATTGTCCCCCGAGCGTACACGCCCGTCCCAGTTGTCTTCTCTGGCCATGGTGAGCTCGGTATCAAGAGAAATCCTCACACGAGCATCACCCGGTAACTGGAACGCAGTTCGATTGTAAAAAGTCCGCATGACTAGAGGCGTGTCATCAACAAAATAGAAATACATGCTTTGAAGGCACCTTACCTGGAGCAAGCTTGCGAGTCAAGATGCGATATTGCACCTCGCTGGCAAGCTGAATCATCGAATCGACTTCGCTCTGATTCTTCTTGCCGTTGTCGGCCAAAGCTTGCAATTCAGCATCCATGGTATATTCTCCTCGCAAGAATGCGTTCACGAGGTGTTCCTTGATGGAAAAACGGGCTTTGACCGATTTTTCTCCAGTCCAATCTTCTCGGTGAGTTTTACGTTCCATATAAATCTGTCAATGAAACGACATTGATTATAGGGTGATTTATAGTCTGCGGACTTACGGTCTTTACGTCGGTATCTCCGTACCACCGCAGACGGATTGCTTCAGCACCCTCGGTCTTTTCGAGCCGACCGAGGTAGAGGTCCAGGTCTTCATTGTCAAAGTATATAGATGTGATTGCTGTTCGAGTTCGTGAGATCAGATGGCATCAAAGGAACTCAGCATACTACCTGCATCCTTGGGTTCGAACTCTTTCTCCCCATTGAATACTGTCAGTAATGATCGAGGTCAGATTTGCAAAGATATTGATTGCGAGAACGAGACAAACCAAGCACAGGTAGGTGTCTCAAAATGGCTAGTTTTAGTGGGACAAGATTGTCTGGGTGCACCTGATAATGGGTGAGACTGCGTCCAAGAATAAGTAGACCTTTGTTACCCAGTATTTTGTCGTCTGTCGAACGAACGCGCTCTGGTTACCGCCCGCACTGGAATCGCCGACGACGGGGTGACCACGCGTGCGAACAAGGTTGTACAGTTTCGAAAGCTTCACAATGAGGGCATCCCAATTATATTTATAAAACGGTCGTTCCTCCAAGTAACCTTGAATGAACGTAGGTTTGAGTGGCCTATTCGTTTGTTTCTGAGAACCAAATCAGTGTACTGGCATACAGCCTTGCGAGACGTGACTAACGTCATGTTTCTAGAGTGTCGTCAGAATCGGAGACGTGAAACTGGAAGACAACACGGACCTTTAAGATTTTTAGAAAGCCTGTGATATTGAGTTTTGTATACAAGGCGAGATCATGTACATCTGCGACGAGGGTGGCCACCTCGACTTCCAATCCATGAAAAAGTTCTTCAAGTTCGTCATAGGAATCACCACCTCCTTCGAGGTCGTCTTCGTCGTCCGAGCCTTCATCGGGGCCATAATCGGAAGTACGCGGGTAGAGAGACTCGGGATCGCTGGGCGTAATCGGAGACGGTTCGGACGACGACTGAGAGTCCTGCTGAGCCACGAGACGTTTCACGTCGCGTTCAGCATCGCCGATACGTCGGGAGAGCTCCGAGGTCTGTCAACGATACAACGTGAGTGGCATCGCATTGATTGACGCCGAGTGATCTCCAACCTTTTCTTTCTGGAAGTCGTGGATCTTGTCCAGCTCTCTCTTGAGCATGGCGGTGAATTCGCGCTCATCTTTGTCATCCCAACTGTGGGACGTGATGCGAGCCTAGATGGGTGGTGGGGCGGTTTGTAATGAATAATTGAACTGTGAAAATGAAAGGCCCGAAACAACCTTGAGTTCCCGTTTAAGAAGGTTGTAGTCGATATAGAATGGCTGCCATTCTTCGTAGAGGCTCGCCTGCACGACGGATGCGTTTAAACGAGATGACGGTTGATAAAGCAAGATACGAACTGTGATCTTTCTGCCGAACTTCATTGCGACGAGGACGCGGACAAGAGAAGCGAGTCTGACCAAAGGCTGAGAGAATCCGAGGACGATGGTCGGACAGTCACTGCACTGATTACCCGGCGAAGTTTTAATCTGAAACAGGCAACCGCCAGCCGTGGGAAGAAATGCTTCAAAGCCTATCTGGTCTCCACTGCCAGTATCTTTATCTTTGCAACGTACGGGCGTTGTGGTAGAACGAGCGTATTTTCTTTGTCGACAAGAACCTTGAAGTAAGTTAGAAAGTTGAAAGTTACGGTAGCCAATCGAGTCTATATGTGGCAGTGTTGATACACCCAACCCATCGAGTGCATGAACCGGTTTGACCAATGGGTCCTCAGCAACAACAAGCGTCTTATCTCAAACTCGCAAAGTCACCGCAAAATGTCCCATCACATCGGTCAAAGATTCTTCTCTTGGGTACAAGAAGGTTCATCTCTTGAAACCATCTCGTTTGGGCACGATTACTGAACATGGCCCCGCAGGAGTGGCAAAACGTCCATCTTGCAAGTACTATTCAAGAACTTGCCACCAAAGCAAACGTTCTACCTCGAACCTACAATGCGCGTCACGAAGCACCCGTTCGAGTGAGTTATCCCGCCGCTCAACGCCCCTCTCTCCACCCACGAACTTTTTCTGGAGCAGCACGCTCATCCCGCTCGAGATATGGGACTGTCCTGGAAACATCACGGTCGATACTCTAGGGGCTTCTCTCTCCGAATTTTCTAGTATCGTGTTCGTCATCGACATTCGAGTAAGCGAGTTGCCATCCCAGAGGAACAACGCTCATCCTTGCACAGGACCTTTACCAACAACCCGTGGTCAAGCTTGTCGAATTCATCGTCGCTGCATGCCAAGTCAACCCAAACATTAACCTCGAGGTCTTCGTGCATAAAGCAGAAAAACTGCAGGAGGACGACAAGATTGGTAGGATTCTCCGTTCACCTGAAATGATCAACTGGGTAACATCGAGACAGAGAACTTTCGCCAGATCCACGAGCGCGTCATGGATCGACTCGCAGATGAATCCCCCGAATACGAACAAGTTCCTCTGAATTTCCACTTGACGTCCGTTTATGATTATTCACTCCAAGAAGCCTTTTCCCGCGTCATCCACAAGCTCATCGACTCTCTACCTTACCTCGAAAATCTACTTAATGTATTTTGCGCCGTAAGTCCCCGTCGCGTCTCCCCGCGTCTAGTTTACAAGCCACCTTTCAAGAACACCTCATCACCAAAAGCGTTTCTATTCGATACCACAAGCAAACTCTACTTAGCAACTGATGCATCTCCTGTCGACCAAGCAACACACAACCTCTGCTGTGATTATCTGCAAATGCTCAACTCGTTCGGACCTCTGTACAAGTACGGACGTTATCCGGTCAAGTGTACAACCTCGCTGATCTCAGAGAACACCCCGTCAGGTCCAACACGCCGCCCGACCCGCTCTCTTCGAGGCTTGCACCATCCACCGCAACAGCCCCCTCCTCGCCTAGTCTCCCCCCTCAGGCTGAAACCCCTGATCCTTCCAGGTTGAGTATTAAAGCCCCGTTTTACCCGTCTGCATCGGCGTCTCTGTCGCCGTCTCAACCCGTCACACTTACCTACCATCTCGTCACGCCTCACTTGGCACTCGTCGCCTCGTTGCCCACGCCCGTGTTCGAGATGCGGAGGGGCCTCGTAGAATGGAACGTGGTCTGGTTCAGAGAGGGTGTGAGAGAGATTTGGCAGGTCGAGAAGGAGCGGAGCGAGGGAGAGCTGGCTTGACGACGCATTTTTAATGTCGACTGTCATTGTCTGTCCACTCGACCGACGAATATACTACTTGGAAGATCCAGGACACGCGTTGCTTGCATCGCCGCATCTCTCTCATCTGATCAACTTCTGAGGTACTAGCTTGCTATCGGATATGTGAGCTTGACGACAATTCGGTACGTGCTCGCTTGTCTGACCAATTTACACCAAGGTAACAGTTGCTGCTCGTCAGGTATATCCGAAGGGGAAAGCAAGAAAAAAAAGTGCATCAGCCGGGAGTCGAACCCGGAGCTAGGCCATGGGAAGACCCAATGTTACCGCTACACCACTAATGCTTGTTTTTAAATGATACTGATGTCATTATGCTCATGAACTGCACAGCCCAACGACGTGTGGCTATAAATCCTACTTGACCACACACGCGCTGCACACACAACCCGTTTTTCCCAGTCGATGATAGGGGTCAGGAGTGGCCCGGAACACGCATTAGTGGTGTAGCGGTAACATTGGGTCTTCCCATGGCCTAGCTCCGGGTTCGACTCCCGGCTGATGCACTTTTTTTTCCCGTGTCCATCTATACCTCCCGCGTACATTACTGTCTTTTTCAGGCAAGTTGACCGTGTGAGAACAACGTTCAGCATCGTCGGTCGATTAATATCACATTAACAACTGGCTGGAACTCTAAAAAAAATAGGATTGGACTTAGATAGATCCACAATTAACCTAACCCTAAATTGTTGTGCTAGATCTATATTTGAGTATTCATTGACCGACGATGGGCGCGATGCTGATATATTTTTCTCACACGGCCAAAAAGAAAATCAAAAATGCATCGCCTGTTTCAGGTACGGTGCAACGTCGCCCCCGCAACGTCCTCTTTCATCAACGTCGGTAAAGATCCTTGCCAACGGTATAAACGTGTCCGTCGAATAAAATGTATCACAAGATCTAAATGGTATGTGAGGGACAATTTCTCCCCACCCGTCGTCGTCTCAACGGAGCCGCGGGTAACACGGTCCAAGTCTCGGCGGGGATGCAACCAACGAATGGACCAAGGATGGGACGGCAAAATCGTCCAGAAATCGAAATCATAGGATGAGGTAAGGGATCCAGGCAAGGTGGAACAAAGTACATGTCCAATTAGATACAAGGAAAGTATCAAGAAAAATGCATAGGGTCGGTTACAGATAGAACACCGGAGGGCGAGGCTACATTAGCAGGTAGTGAGGTTGAGATTCTTGAAGTTTTTGCTGCAAAACCATCCGTCATCAACGGTTGCAACGCGGCGTAATCACCTGTGGAGACTTACTTTGCGTCAAACAGACCCCAGTAACCCTGTCAACACCATGTCAGTCGTTGCTATCAAACTGATCCCAAAAGATAGTTACCTCGACACCGCCATATTGCGTAGCCTTGAATACGACGTCAGTACTCTCACGCCATCGACCTCGAGGATACGAATACACACCTGCCATGGCTGATCATTGTACTACAGCGCAGTGAGTCAGTGCGTTTCAAAAAAAAAAAATTTCAACAGTGGAAACACACCTCGAAGAAAAAGTATTCCGTGCCATTTTTGGTTGCTACACAATGGGATCAGTCGCACTCCACACAAGTGAATCTTCTCGGAATAGTACTTGCCTTGGCAAGCGAAGCTGTCAATGAAGTACTGAAAGCGACTGAGTGCTGTCAACCGAGCCAACAATCCGAACAACGTACCTGCAAGTTAGCGACGGAAGCGTCCGACGGGCCATCATTCGGGTTGTAGTTGAATGTCGACGTATTCTAACCAAGCGAGGTTCAGCACAGTAGTGCGGTCAGCTCCAAGGGTCGCATACCGTTGGCCAACCAGTCTCGGCAATGTACATGTAAGGGCTGTTGGAAAGCAGTTTGGCAGGCTGGACATTCGTCTGGTTGAAGAAGTCCGCGGTCCATCCAGCAGCATTCTCAATGCTCTGGTTCGCAAACCATGGGTGAACATTGGACATGCCATAGTCCACCGCTTCAAGCACTAGCGTGTTGAAGTAGCTTCCCGCATCAGCGTTACCAACGGGTATAGTCTTTCCCAAGTTCAACGAGGAAAGCATGCTTCGGGTATCTTGGATCCATGGGATAAGCATGCTGGCACCTAGGACGAGACATTAGGTGGAACGCATATGCAACCGACCACGGCGGGAACCTACCTTGGTTTCCAACGGAGCCGTTGGGATCAGTTGCGCCTGCGGCAGTAATATAACTGTTTGGCCAATTCTAAGTGATGTGATGGACGCCTGCGCAGAGACACCTACTCCAGGATGAATTCATTGCCGACAGTCACGCCAGCAACGTTGGCAGCACCAAACTGCTGGAGCGCGGTCTGGATCTCTCCCCTCTGACGTTCATAAGCAGTTCCGTTGTCCGTGGACACAGGGTAGTTTCCGAGCCATACATTCATGTTGACCTTGGTGGCTTGAATAGCATCCAGCACGAGCGAAGACTGGTTACAGTCTGCACCATAGAGACGAACGTTGGACGTGATTTGAGACATGAGCTGGAGGACTGTGAGTGGAATGCCAGAAGAAAGAATATACCACGTCAAGTACCTGTATGTCTTCAATGACAGAATCTGTCGACCGTTGAGCATACATGACGGGGAAAAAGAGGCGTGGACTCACCGAGGGTTACTCCACAGTCGGGTAGTTGGGCGCCAATGGGAGTGTACGCAATACCCCAAAACATCGGCTTCAAAGCAGGGTTCTTCTGGAAGTTGCTGGGGTCATTCGTGTTCGTGCCTACAGGCCCAGTCGACGACGACGACGACGACGACAAAGAACTACTGTTCTTTTTCGAGAGCACGACACCAACAGAGACACCGACTGCAATGAGCACAACGAGGGTCAACACGGAGCCGATGACCTGGGATGGTGGGTCGCCAAGTGAGTCTAGGTCGCGACAGAGAGGGAGCACTGACAATGTACTTGGACCGTTTGTTCGACCTTTGAGTTTTCTCGAGCCACTCGCTATTGCGAGGGACCTCCAAGTTCTCGTACGGGTTTGCAGACGGCATGTAAGGCGCTTCGGCGAAACCAGAGGGTTGGGCGTTTCGAAAATTAGGGTTGGAAAGGTCTGGGAGGTGTGAAGGAGCGTGGATGCCGGGCTGGCTTTGAACGGGCTGCGCAGCAGTCAGTAGGGAAGAGAGATGGTGGTAGGTGAAAGAAGGGAGGGGACATTCCAACAGAAATAATTTGTACTAATATATAAACAAACATACCTGGTCATCGTAATAATTTTGCATTTCCGGGGTAGACGGGTTATCACTGTAGGATGGCACCTGGCGCATCATGTAGTCCTCACCGCGCTGCATTGCTAGCTGAGGGTGGAGGTCAAGAGGGAGGAGTCGGAGAGACGATGCCGGCTGTAATAACGAGTGCTAATTCGGATATGACATTGCAGTGCCAACTCATCTTGGACTCGCATTATTTCTGTCTCGCTTCCCACCTACGCTTTACTGCTGCAAGGCCAACTCATTCGCTCGAGGCGCCGACTCGAGACTTGGTACTAGCAGGCGTTCAGCCAAAAAGTACGGTAAAAAATGGGCCAGACTCGGAAACGAAAGACAAGTTGGCCTCTTCGGCAGCAAGTTTCTTGACGACAAACGTGAGAGAGTCGTGTCGTAACTGCGGTGAACCCACGCCGCCAATTATATTTTTGGGGGTCGCTTGTCAACGCTAGTAGGAATATATATTACTGTAATACTGCCATCTGTCAATGTCCCTATCGATACTACACGGGAACGAAATATCGAGGCACGGCGCACAGAAGCGAGGAAGAAAGTTATACAAGAACAGCTGGCAAGGCCAGCCATCTCCTCGACAGATGAGAGGGGATCGTTTCGCCACTCGCGGGATTGAATCGTCTTTTTGTGTGCTAGGTGCTCATGTTAGCCCCTGGGGAAAGGCGCTGCGGATGAGGTGCATGTGGTCTTTGCTTCTTCAACAGCCTCGAGCGGTTCCCTTCATCGTCGGTGCTACTGCGTTGGGATGGTAGGGTTCGACTGCGATTAAGTGTTGGACTGCCTGGGTTGGATACAGGCCGTTCAGGAACAGGAGAGAGCTGCGCCGAACCCTGTGGTGGTTCTAAACGATCAAAGGGATCTGTAACAGGTGGGCCGATCCCATCAGAAATGGAAGCACGAGATGAAGAATGTCAAGGTTTCGGTGGAGGAGGACAGGGGGAAAGAGTCGGTGTTTAGCGACGTGGAAGGGTAAGGCGCGGTGGCGCAGATGAGGGTAACCCACCAAGAGGTTCGTGCGTTGTGCGCCGGCGGGTGATGCGTCGGTTGTCTTTTCCAACGAGTTTCCACCCATCTACTGATGGGTATTCGTCATCGGAGCTGGGTAGAACCAGATCGGGATCGTCTCTGTCATGTAAATGATGGGGGGTAGGGCGAGGTGGTGGACGCCATGAGGAGGAAGGACCTGAGCGTGGTGGTGGTGGTATGTCGAGGAGGAAGCAATCCTGTTGATCGATGAGAAATTCGAGGACCTTTTGGCTGAGCTGATGTTCGCCGGGGGAAAGCTCGTGGTTAGGGTGAGAGATGAGACCGGGACGAAAGATGACGGCGAGATCTGAGGGAGGGTGAGGAACGAAAAAGGTGAAAAGAGGGGGTGGGACGGACTGGCAGGGGTCATGAGATTCTTGTCCGATTTGCGTGCGAAGACGGACAAGAGGTCGAGGACATAGAGGAGGAGGTACTGATTGGCTCTGGGCATGCGGGAGATCAAGTTCTTGTAGGTGACGACGACGTTGTCATGGTTGAACGGTTGCCTTGCTGGTGGGGGATTAGGGGTTGAGATGTGGATTTGAGAGTGGGTACGCACCGAGAACGTCTCGAAACTTGAGGAACAGATGAGGGATGTGGAGAGGGAGAAGAGAGAGGACTCACGTCGTGGTACATGTCATGGGGGATGACAGGTTCCTGATTAAAGGAGAAATAAGGCGAGTGGAAAGTGGGACGGACGGAACTTACGGGCATCTGGGTGAGGTAGCGTCGGAAGACGCTGGCGACGTCGTGGGTGGTGTAGTGTTCGTTCTTCCAGTCGAGGGATTTTCCGTACTGGAGAGAGGGGTGAATAGAAGGGGAGTGGAGGGGAGGGGACTACGCACGCGGGGGGGTGTCTCAAAGGCGGCCTGGAGGTCGCGCATGCGTTTGGCGGATCCGTTTACACGGAATGTGCCCGGGACCTCCGTGGCTGCGGGGGATGAGTGGGGGTGAAGGGAAGGAGGACGAACAAGTACCGTTTTCTTTGAGATGGAGACCGCTGCAGGGGGGGTGAGCTGAGCGGGGGAGAGAGGGGACAGGGACGGACCACTTTGCGACGACGACGGGGATGTAGCCCCATACGTAGAGGTCACCGTTGGCGTTGGCGGTGGATATCTGCACGCTGGCGCGTCTGAGAGAGTCCTTGAGAGGCTTTGCAAAGACGGGATGGTGGTCGGTGGAGGGCGCTTGAGAGGGGGGTGAGAGGGAGAAGGAAGGAGGATAGTAAACGTACGGGTTGGGAAGTTGTTTGAAGATTTCTGAGCGTGTGTGAACTGTGACCACCATTTGAGGAGAGAGGCTTTGGTAGGGGGATTGTCGGGTACCATCATTCGGCGAGAGTGAGCGGACGAGGGAAGAGGCAATGGAACACAGCCACAGACCCAAATTCAGTTCCGTGCCACCATGTCCATCCCCGACCCCCTCTACGTCAACATCGGCACCGTCGCCGCTCTTACCGCGTTTGGTCTTCTCCTCCGTGCCCGCTTCACCGCGCCGAGCCCGCTCATCACCGACTTTTCCCACGTCGCCCGCACCGCCGACGACGCCGACTTTGACGCGTACGACTTTGTCATCGTCGGCGGAGGTCCGTCCGCTCCCCCGCCCGATTCCCCGCCTCATCTCTGTTTATAGGCACCGCCGGCTGTGTCCTCGCCGCCCGTCTCTCCGAGCGTGCAGACTTGCGCGTCCTCCTTATCGAGGCCGGTCAGAGGTTCGTTTTCTTGTCTCCCCTCCTCCCGCTCCCTCCTAGACGTCCCCCACAGCGGAAATGCCCTCACAGAAAGCAGAACACCAGCCGCGTTTTCACAGCTCTATCATGGCCCACACGAGTACAACCTCTGGACAGAGCCGCAGCAACATGCCGCCAACAAGAAGCGATTCTGGCCTCGCGGTACGTCTTCTCCCCCTCCCCCCATTCTCTGCTCACACCCACTCAGCCCGTCTCCTTGGTGGATGTATGTACCGTCTTCTTTCCCCCTCTATCCTCTAATCACTTCCTCAAGGCTCTGCCATAAATGCCCTCATGTATGTCCTTTCTCGCGTTCTCTTTCCTATCCTCATCCCCCCCAGGGCCCACTACGGTGCACCCTCCGACTATGACGAGTTCGCCACCATCGTCGGCGACGACTCTTGGTCCTGGAAAAACTTTGAAAAGTACGCTCCCTCGTGGCCCCTTTCTTTCCACGCTCACCGCCTCCAGGTACTTTCGCAAGTTCGAAAATTATAGCCCAGACCCAAGGTTCCCACACGTCGATGCTTCTCTCCGTGGCTCATACGGCCCCGTCACCGTTGGCTACCATGCCCACACTTGGGAGGGGAGCCCCCTCTTCGTCGACGCCGCCGTCAAGGCAGGTGTCCCCTTCAGTCCCGACTTTACCACCTCAAAAGGAACACTTGGCACCAACAAGGTACGTCCCCACCCCCTCTAATCCTCATCATACATCATCTTTCCCCACTAGATCAGTGAGTACTATCCTGGTTTTGCCCACAACTCGCTCACTCTCTCCCAGTGACTTATATCGACAGTCACGGTCGACGTGTGTCTGCCGAGTCAGCCTACCTCACCCCTCAGGTCCTCGCCAGACCCAATCTCAAGGTCGTCACCCTTGCCCGCGTCACAAACATTCTCTTTGATTCTTCCTCCGGTGCCCCGCGTGCCGTCGCCGTCGAGTTTGCCAACGCAACCAACCGTGCTTTACGCTTCCGTGCCAGGGCACGCAAGGAAGTCATCGTCTGGTATGTCTCTCCCCTCTCTATCTACCCCATTCCTCATTCCTCCACAGCGGTGGAGCGATCCATTCTCCCCAAATCCTCATGCTCTCCGGTATCGGTCCTGCACATCTCCTCAAGAAACACAACATCCCCGTCGTCATCAATTCCCCCGGCGTAGGCGCCAATCTTCTTGACCACCTTGCATTCCACTTGCGTCTCAAAGACAAGCGCGGCGTGTCCTTCAACTTCACGAAACCCTACGACTTGACCAGTACTTACAGGCTCTTGAGCGGAATTGCGCAATACCAGATCTTTGGAACAGGTCCCCTCTCTAGCAACGTTGGCTCTCCTTTCCTACTCCCTTTTGACTAGCATGTTAACTCGACTTAGGTTGGAGAAGCGGCCGCCTTCTTCCGATCCGACGACCAAAAGTTGTTCCCTCCTGCGGAATACAACAATGACATCGAGGACACCACCTCCGCTCCAAACGCACCTGACATCGAGATCGTACTTGTCCCCGCCGTTCTCAAGGATCACGGCATCTCATTGGAAACCGGGCTGCATGGATATACCCTCGTAGCCACTCTCTTGCGGCAAGTATCTTTTTTTCTTCTTGGATGCGTCCAATACCGACCCCGTCCTTAGCCCGACGAGCGCTGGCACTATTCAAATCAAGTCCGCAAACCCTTGGGATGACCCCCTCATTGATCCAAAGTCAGTCTTGGCTCATTTTTCCTCTCCCCATCACTCACCAACGTCCTCAGCTACCTCGCTACTCAACATGATGTAGATACACTCGTTCGTGGCGTCCGTGGGGCATACAAGATCGCCCATACAGCTCCTTTGACCGACATTACTGACGTCGGCTCCACTCACCCGCTTCTCGACCACCACTTTGACCGGTTGAGTGACGAGGAACTCGGCGAGGTCATCAGGGACAGGGCGGAGACTCTCTACCATCCGTTTGGAACTTGCACCATGGGCAAAGCGGACAACCCGGCCGCAGTCTTGGACCCGCAGTTGAGAGTCCGGGGTGCCCTCGGTCTCAGAGTCTGTGACGCGTCTGTGTACCCCAAGTTGGTCTCGGGCCACACGGTGAGTTGTTCTGTCATGCGTCTCCGACGACGCTGATTCACCAATGCGAACAGACTGCTCCTGTCCTCGCCGCTGCGGAAAAGCTGGCTGATATCATTAAAGCGGAATATACCGCCACTGTCAAATCTGTCTGACATGTCCAATCAACACCGCTTCGCGCTAGGTATATGGTAGCTACCATGCATGTTTACTTTACCCATGTGTCAATGTGAGTCGTCATGTATGCGCAAGAACGGCCAGACGGCCTCCTCTTTTGGTGTCCCAGTAACACCGAGCACGGCATACTGCCCACCCATACCGAGCGGATCCACGAGCCGATTGACGCTCTCCGCAATCGCCGTCTTTCTCTCCTCGGTGGGGGCAGCCTTGATCAGACGATCAGCCCGCAGTTGGACACCCACTTCGTTGAGGAACGTGCCCTGCGAGAGCGTCCCATGGGGTGTGACTAGGCGCGACGTCAGCGTCTGACGAACGTGGAAAGGACAAAGGCTGACCGAGATCCGAAAGCACCTCTTTCAAGAGGGCAAAGTCGACGTTGGCGGTCACGTCACATTCGCCCGGACGATGGAACACGTCGACGATCTCGTGTTCTTTGAACGCCTAGCGTCGGGTCAGCAACGCGATGATGATGATGCATGGGACTACACACCCGCAACGAGTTTCCGACTGCTTTTTCGGCGCCATAGTCGATGATGAGGGCGCATCCGCCCCCGTCTCGGCCTTGAGAAGCTGGTTCTGGTGAGAGCAGCTCGGCGATCTGTCGGGCGACTTTGACGGACGCGCCAGAGACTTCGATGCGTGTGCCGACGGGGAGGGCTGCGAAGCGCGGAGAGGCGTGTCCGAGGAGCGTCGAAGATGCGGTAGGCATTGGGGAGAGCACGCGGGTCCATCGCGGTGAGAGGGGTCGGAGTGGTGCCGTGCTGGTGTTGTGGTTGGGAGTGAGGACGGTGGAAGACGGGCGGGCGTAGCGGATGCTTGGGTCGTTGGCGGGTGCAATGAGTACTTCATGCCATCCATGCACCGTTTTCTGCGCGCGTGCGGCAAGGGATTTGAGCGATGACACAGTGTGGAGAGGGAGACAAACCTCGATGACATGCACGGGGAGCGCGTCAAAGAATTCGTGTGCGACGAGCATGGTGAAGCGGTCGTTGCGGTGGGTGATCTGGTCGAGGGCGTCGTGCCAGGAGAGCGCGACGCGACCGTGTTCGTGTGCGGTGCGGAGGGTCGTGCGTTGGAGGGCGCGCATGGCGGGGCTCGTCTCGACGAGATGTACGCTGTCGAGTTTGTCGCGTACGGCTGGGAGTTGGCGGACGACCTAGAGGGGTACGGGTGAGCGAGAGAGGTTTGGAGAGAGAGAGAGACGGACCCGTAGCATGTCGTCCATGAGTGTCCCGCGTCCCGGACCGAGCTCGACTATCCGAAAAGGTTTCGAGCCCGCAGACATCCATCGCCCGATCATCCAGAGGGCCAGTACCTGTCGGACGTCGTGTCAGGCGCTCGGTGGGGGGGTAGGACGGTCGCGCACCTCGCCAAAGACCTGGCTGATCTCGGGGCTGGTGGTAAAGTCACCGCGTGAGCCAAAGACGGGGTGGGAGGGGTTGAAATAGTAGCCATGGACGGGGTGGGAGAGACAGAGCTGGGTGTAGGTCGCAAAGGAGAGCGGACCGGTTGCCTGTGGAGGAGGAGAGTCAGAAGTTGGAAGGGAACGGGAAAGAGCACTGGCCTTGATGCTGTCCAGCATGATTTTTTCGATTTCCGTTGGCCCATGACTGGTGTGGAGTCGTCGTCTTGTAGCGAGCCATCGCGAGAGTCTGGCGAGTCTCATCTCGAGTCAATTGCAACCGGTGCCGCGTCCAAAATTTCGCACAGAAAACCTATATCTAATCAGTCCCTCGCCACCAAACTCTCATCTACCTCTCCCTCCACCATGGCCACCCGTGCGTACACTTCTGATCAACGTGCGACACACATCTAACCCATCTCCAGGCGTCCAATTCGAAAACAGCAGTGACATCGGCGTCTTTGCCAAACTCACCAACAGCTACTGCCTTACCGCCATGCATACCTCCGCAAACTTTTACTCTGCCTTTGAGGCAGAACTCACCGATGTCATCCCCATCGTGCACACCACCATCGGAGGCACCCGCATCGTCGGCCGTCTGACCGCAGGTAAGCCTATCCCCCGCTCGCTCGCTTATCTGCGAGACCCATCTCGCAATCGACAGGAAACAGACACGGTCTCCTCGTCCCCTCGACGACCACAGACCAAGAACTCCAGCACCTCCGGAATTCCATCCCAGATGGAGTCGGTATCCAGCGCGTCGAGGAGCGTCTCTCCGCTCTCGGCAACGTCATCGCCTGCAACGACTACGTCGCACTCGTCCACCCCGACATCGATCGCGAAACAGAAGAAATCATCGCAGACGTCCTCAAGGTCGAGGTATTCCGGCAAACCATTGCCGACAACGCCCTCGTCGGAAGTTATTGTGCCATCACCAACCAGGGCGGTCTCGTGCATCCCAAAACGAGCATACAGGACCAGAACGAGCTGAGTAGTTTGCTCCAGGTCCCCTTGGTGGTAGGTAGCTGTATCTCTCTCGCGGTCCCATCTATCTGACCGTCTAAAGGCGGGTACTGTCAACCGTGGCTCGGACGTTGTCGGTGCCGGCCTCGTCGTCAATGACTGGTGTGCATTCACCGGCCTGGACACGACCGCAACAGAAATCAGCGTCATCGAAGCTGCCTTTAGTATGTCCCCGTTCCTGCCGATCCTCACTCGCTCACCACCCGTCCAGAACTACAAGGTCAAACATCGTCTGCTGTCATTGGAGAGATGCGCGATTCCCTCATCGACAACTGGGCATAGCACAAATAGTCTGTTTTCTCCATCTGCTATCGTTTTTATACCTGGGTCTGTATCTCCTCCGTTGCTCGCAATCTTTGTATCCCTATACGCATCACGTTGTTGGAATAATAGATAGTGTTCAAAAGGGACATGTCATGGTAAACCTCGACTCTTTGCGATGCCTTTCCAGCTGTTCAGAATGTACGACCCATACAGCGAGACCTCTCGCACCGCCTCCTCCGCTGCCCCCGAATGCTCGAGGAGGCCGTCGAGAAAATACGCTGCCGTGTTGGGCGACGTGAGTTGGTGCAGCTCGGCTGCGAGGTATATACCCGACACGGTCGCACGGCGGGTGTACCACGCCATCTAGACGATCGAACGTGTGAGCGAGCCAGCACGTCGCCCGAACAGAACCCTCGACGCACCTCCTTTACATGGGGTTCGGCGATCCAGCACGCCTGATCCGCGACGCGCGCGGCGTGCGCGAGAACGGGGGACGGATCGAGCGGCAGGATGCTCGACGACGTCGCGAGCAAGGCGAATGCCTGGTGAAGTGTGGGGAGTGAGGACGAGCGCGCGCGCGTATCGCGGAGAAAAGATGTACCTCGGGGAGGTGCTCGAGCACCGGTTCGTTCATCTGCAGCCGCGCGTGTAACACGTCGCGCATGGGCGACGTCGTGTTGGCGTGGTGGTCCCGCCTCATCCGACACCGCGCATCCTCCAACCACGCATTGACGAGCTTACGACGCGCGTCGTCGCCGGACCCAAAGAGCGCCGTCACAGCGCCGTCTGCAAGCGGCTCCGAGTGCGGGCGTGGTAGCTCGAGCACGGCGCGTGCCAGTGCTATCCGGGTAAACCCACACGTCTTGACGAGCGGGACTGCGAGCTGTAACAACCGCGCGCTATTTCGTCGTGTCGTGTTAGCGTTCAGCGCCGTCGACGACGTTGGGACGGAACTTGCCTTGTGGTAGTGGTCATTTACTAGTACGACGCCGAAAAAGGAACTGCGGTGTGTCCCCCCCCCAAAGATAAGCTGAAACCCTTTTGCCACTTGGATTCAACTTGGAAATCGCTAGCTCGACGAAAACATGTCTGACTGGGGTGCATACATTACACTTTTCTTATTCTCGTGCCCTGCTCACTACCACCACCCACACAGCTGACTCGGACGCCGCCGCCGCACACCCCACAGCGGCCGTCCCATCCCAACCTGTGATACCCGCCAAGAGCAAATGGGAGGGCGAAGATGAGGAGGAATCGTCACCCGCTGTGAGCCACCGACCACTCCATCTCCACCGATCGACTGACACACCCTCCTATCACCATCACCATCACCATCGCGTGCAAAGAGCGACTGGGAGGAATCCTC
Source organism: Boletus pseudopeckii (assembly GCA_038092915.1). Taxonomy (NCBI): domain Eukaryota; kingdom Fungi; phylum Basidiomycota; class Agaricomycetes; order Boletales; family Boletaceae; genus Boletus; species Boletus pseudopeckii. The sequence goes on from JBBPRH010000107.1 coordinate 27,984, forward strand.
AGATGATGACGATGACGATGAAAGCAAGCCCGCCTCTGCCCCGGTCGCACCACCGAAGAAAAAGGGCACTCTCAAAGCCAAGCTGGCCGAAAAAGAGGCAGCCAAGGCATCCCGCGCAGCCCGTGGCGACGATGACGACGACGACGACGACGAGTACGACGAAGATGCCGTCCTTGATCCGCGCGAAAAGGCGCGTCGGGACAAGGAGCGGGAAATCTCGGCTGATCTCGAGAACGCGGCGAGCTTGTTGGGCGCGGCGGGGTTGGGAGGTGAGTGATGCAGATGCCCCCATCGATCGCGCACCGTTTGGGGCGTTTTTTGATGATGAGGCGGTGTGTAGGGTCATCGTCGAAAGAGCTCGATGCGCTCCTTTCAGTCGATCCTCGCACCAAGGAGGATTTCCAAACCTTGTCTGCCCAGATCATCGAACTCGTTATCAAACGACATCAGAACAAGCCTCTCTACCAAACATTCGTCGAGTACCATGTCCGACAACTGGCTGAGCCCCTCAGGGACGTCGAGGTCCGTAAAGCGGCAAGTGGCCTGACCACGCTAGCAAACGAGAAGCAAAAGGAGCAGCGAGACAAGGCAAGCGGGAAGAAGAAACCAAAGTCTGCAAACAAGCCGACTTTGGGTGCCACAAAGGTATCCAACAAGTACGTACCCGTTTCCTTCCATCACCTAAGTGAGCCTGACGAAATCGCTAGATTTGATACGGAGGTTTACGAGGAGGCTTTAGATGACTTTGGAAAGGAAGCAGACGACTTCATGTAGAAATACCTAACACACCACCGCATATTGTATGCTATAGTACGTCCTTGGATCGTTGCCTTTTATTTTTTTGATGTCGCGAGTAGAAACACGAGATGTGCATCTAGGACTCGTCTTCTTCGCGCCCGCTGTCACTATCCTCGTCATCGCTGACGAGACCGACCAGACCTGCGCCGCTCTTTTCTTTGAACACCTTTCCAGCCTCCGAAAGCTTCGACGCGAATGCTTTCCGTGCGCCGTGATTCGCGCCCACGTCCCAGATCTGGAGTCTCGCTTTTGATCCCGCCGCAGCGATCGTGAGTGGATCATCCGGCGAGAAAACGGTAGAAAACACTTTGCCCTGTCGTTCGCGTGAGACGTCGAGCGGACGACAATGCAAATCGGACACGTACAATGTCAAGATCTCTCGATGCGACCATGCTCACCGACGGCTTGCCTCCTTCGGTCTGGTCCACGTTCCAGACTTTGACAACTTTGTCTGTGCCGCCTGTTACGAGGCATCCGCGCAAAAGGGGACTCACGTCTAGCGCGGACGCAGCACCGTCGTGTGCGGAAACCGTGAACCGTGCTGGTGACGCCGCCTTGAGATCCGTCGGCAACGTCCGTGCATCGAAATTGACCACAAGACCATTTTCGAGTGAAACCTACGACCTCCATGAGTGGAGAACATTCGTAGCTCGGAGAACGTCTTACATAGAAAGCATGCGGCTCCCAGGGATCCCATCTGAGCGCCTCCACGTCCGCGCCAAGCACCGCACCCACCCCCGTATCAGGCGCTCTCGAGTCGAATACGCGAACCGTCCGATCGTAACTACCAGAGAGCAGCACGGTAGGCTCCTTCTCGTTCCACTGCACCGCCTGCACCTTGTCCTTGTGGACGTTGAAACTCCGTATCGCAACGGCGCTTTCACCACTCCCGTCCGCATCCGCCGTCGGCGCGCGACTGAGATCCCACAACTTGACGGTCCGATCAGCAGACGCAGAAGCCAGCATCTGCCTGTGCGTTCGATTCCATGACAGACCAAGCACCGCATCGACATGATGCGCGTCCGACGTCGGTCTCGCCTTTGTCCTTTTGCGTTTCTTCTTCCCGGTGCCAGCTGGGACGGGTACGTGCGCGGCCGTTTTATCGGGGCGTCCGAGAACCATGTCAGGGTACATGCTCTCAACCACGTCCAGCGACCATATCTCGATCTCGGGGTCGAGCGTCCCAACGGCCACGTAGTTCCCCCGGTTTGCCGTACCATCGACTGGCACGTCCGATGACGTGGACGCAGGTGGAAAGTCGAGCCATTCGAGGCAAAGCGGAAAGGTGGGCAGCATCAAGTCGTGGTGCACGTAGAGGTTTTCCTGCGTGTCGTCGTAGACGTAGATCTCCAGTTGGGACAATTCGTCCTCGGTTTTGGCGGTGACAAGGAGGTTATCTGTCGGTAAGATCTCCAGCTCTTGCCGTTCGCCGTCATCCTCCTCGCCATCCTATCAACGCTCTAGCGCGTGTTCTGACGTTTTCGAGAGTGAATCGAACCGACCTCTTTTAGTGTAATGTATGGGTCATCCGCATTATCGCGGTAAAATGTCAACCCCTTGATATTCGTGAACGGGCCGATCCCTTTTAAAAAAACGGAAAGTGTGAAAAAAAAAACACGCGAACCAAACTCTTACGCGCACCTTCCTCGTTGACATCGTCATCATACTCATCGAGACGGTAATCCGCCAAATCATCGGTCTTGGTACTCGATCCGACGGGTGGCTTCCCCCCATCCCCGTCCCCATCCACAGCCATCGCATCCTCCTCCTCCTCGCTTCCTCAGCAACTCGGTCGATATCTAGGGACATGGAGGCGGAGATGGGACTCACTCGATCCATTCGTCCTCGTGGTTATCGTCTGTGCTATTATCGCCGGGATCGTCAGCTTCGTCCCCCTCGGCGCCCTTGCCCATCTTTTGCGCCGCTTCGTGCGCGCGTTCGAGTTCCTTGCGTGCATCCTCGAGCTCGATCCGGGCGAGCCCGCTCACGCGCTCCAGTTCATTCTCGTCAAGGACGTATTTGCGTGGATGGCGCGCGGCAACACCTCGTTTGACCCTAGAAAAAAAGCATTAATCGGGTAGCTCGAGGTTCGAGGTTGGCTTACCATGACACGCTAGAGATCAAATTGCTCATCGTCCCCCGACTTCAGGACACTTTCCAGTCCAACATCCTTTGGAATTTTTCCAGTAGCGATCACGTGACATGCGTGTAGTAGACTGACAAGTAACGAATATATAGCCAATGACAACTCGAGAACATGATAATTAAACCAATCGGAATAAAGATAACTCAGTGGACCCAGACTTATACCAAGCCTCCGCCTCCCATCCGGACGGTATCCCATATGGCCTTAACTACTTCGACCCAGAGTTTATGTAGGACGGATCCCCCGCGAGCATCAAATAATCGACGCTTCACTTGATCCGCTGTGGATGCTGGAGCCGGAGCTGCACGCGCACGCCGCAGTCGGATGATAAAGGACACCACCGGCAAGAGAAGGAAGAGGACCGTCAGCGTGGTGAGACGATTCATCGTAAAGTACCTGCGAAAGGATTCCCTGATCAACGCCAGGGTGCCCGGCGACTGTCCTGTTGTCGCCATAACGGAGTTGTGCAAACCCCGAACTGCGCTAGCGTGAGAGCTGGCGCGCGGTGTGGACTGAGGACCTCTCGAGTTTTGGCGGGAAGAGGATTTGGTGACCGTCGCGTCCGAGGCTGCAGAGGTCGAAGAACCTGAACGTTGCCTTTGACTGAGCTTCGAGGATCCGGCAAGAGGAACAGCGGTACGGTTGGATATGGTCGAGAGGGAGGAACTGGAAGAAGAAGCGGATGGTGTTGGCGAAGGCAAACGAAAGGGGGCGACGGGAGGCGTGCGAGTAGCCTTCTCTCGCACGGCTTTTTCAAGGGATGCTTGGAACGCCTACACACTGATCACTACGGGAGAAACTAGCATGTCAGTCAACTCACCGTCCTCTTGTTTGGTGGTAACTCGACCTCGTAGGTCAAAAATTCATTTGCATAATCCCACTCCTCCAACCGTGGCAAGATGTGTAAACAATACAGCTCTAGTATCTTTTCATATGCTTCCCCGGTCGACGGAACGAAGTCGTCCTGCCCACGGTTGGACAGCCAATCTTCTATTATCTGACGACCGACAATCGGACAATTCACTTTCATGCTGGATGCGATTTGTGTAATCAAGACTTGGTGTGGAAGAAATGCGGACGTAGGGGTCCGAAGCGATGATGAGGGGGTAAAAAGGGCAAGTGACCGCGCGTGTGACGTGGCTACAAACGATTGGGGCGATAGCAGTAGCAGGTCGCGCAGTGTCACAGGTAAGGTGGCACGGTCTGGTGGTGAGGCGTACACGGTAGACTCGAGCGTTATGCGAAGAATGTCCCATTTACGGCGATGAGAGTCATATACATCTGGCATAGGTGCAATGGGAGGTTGCAACATTGCGAGTGCTGAAGCAACCAAGGTAGATGTGAGGACGACATCGCGGTAAAGAAATGCCTGGGTAGCCCTGTTATAGAGTGAATGTAGAGTGGCCTCTGCTGAAGAGGAAGAGTCGAGGCTAGCTTTGAGGGGTAACAAGCCCTGCGCGGGCATCGTTGCTTTGGTGGTCGTTGTGGTGGTCGCCATTGACATTGGCCTCAGCACTTGATTGTGTGCGGAAGGGGAAGGGCCATGGCGTGTGCCGGGTTCCTTTTACGGATCCGGAATCCGATTGCAGCCGAGCTTTGCTGTGCGAGCTGGTCAGAATATGAACTGGTCCTATGATACGTTAAATAAAGCTCAAGGTCACGTTCAACGGGAGGCATATCGATTGCGGGATGGCATAGTGCTATTATGTAGAACCTCCACTCGACCAGAATCACCTCTTCTAGTAGCCTTCCAAGTTCATGGGCGCCAGCGAAAGCGGTACCTCTGTCGCGAAGGACAAACTAGTCAAAACGAGAAGTTCCGAGCACAGTGGAAAGTTCTGAGTACAAGTGCACCCAAACGTCGCTCTGGAGGACGGGAACGCGGACAAGGATGCGGAAGAGCTTCGCCAAGTCCGAACTTTTGTGTCCTCGAAATTGTTCAATACTGAGAAATTTCTTGCGCTGCCGTTTATATGTACAGTCTTTGTCAGCAACTCTCACGCTCGCCGGCTACTGCAGCTGATCGCAAGTAAGTACAAAGGGATGGTGTTTCAACAAAAAAAAAAAGATAAACGGTGTAGAGTCATCTTGAAATTGCACCAGGAGAGTTAGTAGTTTGGGTGGCCTTTAAGCTGATTGGTTTGGCGTATCGCCGACTTGTATATGCTGGATCGGCCTGATGCATCTCGTCCGACGTCGGATATCATGACCACGCCTCAGTCGCAGTCTTTCATTTTAGGTTACGGAGAACACGCGTTTTTTTTCACCCCTCCTTTCGTCTCTCTTTCATTCACAACAACTTCGGTTGCGAGTGACCTACATATTATAGGCACTCAGTTATTCGCTTTTCGGTGACCTCGAACTGATGATCTGGCGCTCTTCCTGGACAACGATAGCTGCTGTTGCTATACGTCGATGAAAGCCGTGCGCGACAACTCCTTTGGAAAGCGTCGGATGGATTCTATGGTTTTGTGGACGTGGTCAAACACTGAGCGTGTTGAGCGGACCAATCGGAGTGGGTATACTTTTATGGGGCATCGCAGACATCTTGTTGGCCGTCTAACATGGACAATCCGACGCTTTGACGAGGTGTGAGGTATAAATGCAGTCGATTCCTTCTTCCAAGTAAGACCACCAACCTTGCACCATGGCCCACTCAAACTCACGTCCTTACCCCTTGCCGTTCCCGAGCGAGGTCCAGCGCATGCAGATATCCTCGTACTCGTCTCTTGCGAACGCGCTCGGCACAGATCCTGGACACGCGAGTCGACAGAGACGGAGGCCCTTTCGGACAAAAAGTGACGTGGTGACCGACACCCAAGCCATCTACTCAAACAGGCCTCCTGTCAGTAACCCCTCGTATCCATATCCACCACGAAACGTCTTAAATCCTGGTACATCCTGTGCGAGAGCACCGTTGTTGGTGTCCAGCGGAAGGTGCCCAAGCAACGCGAGCATCGTAACGGGCGAGAGCGGCGACCAGAAGGATCTACCCAGGTTTCCATCGTGGTACGATCGCCTGCCACAGCCCTTTTTCGTGGAACCGGACAAACTCCATGGGTACCAAGCTGGACCAGAGTTTCCTGCGATCCACTTCCTGCGCAGGGAGGAAAAAGAGCCTTATTCTACCTGGGATCTGTTGACCATGGACACTATGCCAGACTTGGTGGCCGGAAATTTGCCCATACTCGTTCAAAGCCCTGATCGTTGGATTAAAATCAAGTTGATTGTATGTCCCTCATCTCTTTTGAACCACGAGGTACTTACCATGTATTTCAAACAGTGGCCAGGCTATTCGCGCTATCCATTTGAGAAACGAATACCTCTCAAACGAGGTGCCCCCTTGACGACAACCTTGTTACTAATGGCACTCGCGCGTCACATAAACGAATTCGTGAGGTGGCTTCAGGTATGTTGCCCACCCTGAAAGACGAGCCATTCCCGTTGTTTATCTTTTTTCGTAGAACGAGGGTGCCGTTGTCGAACCTGGTCAAGAACATTGGGCAGTCACCGGAGTGCAAGAGGGTGATCCAGCAATATGGGAAAATTGTGTCATCGCTTCTCTGCAACACCGAACGGGCAGTATCTGGCAACCGGAGATTTATCATCCGAGAAGATGATGGCCACGTCTCAGCCACTTGGTAAGTGAAACGTCGTTTAGATTTGTTGTAAAGCAAGCCTGGAGCCTGCGTAATGTGTATCCATCTGCCCTTTGATATGGAAAGCCTCGATGGCGTACTCGGGCCATGGAACTTTATCCTCTGCGCATTGCACACTGTAGTGGGCGGCTGAGCGTTTATCACCGGGCTAAGAAGCAACAGACGAAGAAATTGAAAATCCAAATACTCGGAATTATATCTCTGTGACACCAGTTGAAGAGGATTCACGCTCGACGGACACCTCTGCCGCGAGTCGCGAGATCTCAGAGAATGCTGCTTTGAGGGAATCCAAGTCTACATCGAGGCTCTCGGCGCGGTTTTTCATCTGTTGTAGGCAAGTTGGAACTGGACTCGGAGGAAGGGAGAACGTGGTTCTGCGTACCGCTGCGATGGTGTCACTTGCCGCAATGAGTTCGTGATGATGACCATATACGAGAGCCTGTCGCTCGCTATCTAGTTGCCGTATTTCTTCTCGCAGTCTCAGTATCTCACCGCCGTACGAAGGAGGAAGCCCACCTGCAAGAAGCTCATTCTCACGCTTAAGCAGGGTAGGGAGAGAAGAGGTTGTGATCAGCTGATCGTAGTACGTCTTGGCATCGAAAGCAGGCGAGTCTGACACGACAATGTCAACACCAGTCGGAGTAGGGGTGACGTGCAGACATGCCCATGTTCATTGGATCATTGCTCTTTCCGGGAATTGGTGAGGGTGGTCCCACCCCGAGACCATAGTGTTTCCTCAACAGGTCCATCGCGCGTGTCTTGGTTGCCGATCCAGGAGGTGTGAGCGTCCCTTGGGAGGTTGACTGACGAAGTCCAGAATTTGGACGATGCGGAAAGGAAGCTGGAGGGCTCATCGAGCGGAGCGGTGAGGACGCTGCCCGTTGTGTGGATTGCCTTCGCTGCTTGGTCGGCGAGGACGGTAGGGACATTTTGGCCTTGAAGAAACGACCGACCATGGCACGGGGTCCGATTGTGTCACGATCACGTGTCCTGACGCGATGATCGACTTGCGGGCACACACGCTTACTCTGCGACCACATTCACCTTCAACTTTACATGGCTGTCGGCGTCGACGACTGGCTGGTTGCTGACAGCGAGGACGAAGATGTATTCGTCCAATTACCGCCGGTAAATGGCTCCGGAGCGTCAGCAGCAACCCGCTCTGCCGTGGCGGGTAATTTGACCTCGCCCGACGGTAAGCTTCATCGTCGTACCGATGCTTCACTATTTGGTAATAGCTGTCTACTATAGCATCAGAAATTCAGACGGCTATATTCTCTGCGGATCAACCACGTACTCCTCAACGAGGTCGCCGATCTCCGTTAACGTTGGCAGACGGGTCCCTCTTCACCCCACCCTCGGGCGGGCTGAACTCCACCATCCATAACTCCACGGACGCACTTTCAACATCAGCAGTTCCCCCCAAGCCACGGCCAAGGCCTCGAGTAGTGATGAAGAAAGCTGCGCCTCCCCACCAGAGTGCCGACGCAGCGAGCACATCATTCTCTCACATCAGCGACCCTCCTATCTCAACAACTACCGACAGCATTCATCCTGCAACAGCTACGTCGGTCGGTCTTTCTGTGGTGGCCGACGACGCATACTCCTCATTTGGCATCGCGGAGCGTGCCAAGATGCGTTCAAGAAAGTCACAGGCGGCTAAAAAACCCACACAACCCCCATATCAGATGAATGAGATTATTGAACTGACATCGGACGAGGATGAGCTAGCTTTGAAGCCCACGAAGCGCCAGAAGAAACAGGGAAACCCAGTGCCAAAGCCCAGTGTTCAAACAAAGCCACGGCCAAAACCTACCCTGAGAGTCAAACCAGCAACTGTGTTGCCGAGCGGCTCGCCATCGAATCAAACTGTGATGGGCCCTCAAGCACCACCCGCACAGCGCGCGTCCCCCTCTCAGCCGCCTGCGTCAACATTACCTACCATCCCCCCGTCAACGCCACCGCAGGCTCGCGAGCTTACGCCCCTTTCTTCCCCCCCGGTAATTACCCGGAAACGCAAGAGGATCCGTCCCTCGTTTGCTGAGGATGACGATGAAATGGATATCGTTGGTGGTAACCATAGCGGAGTTTCTCCGTCGTTCGTGCAGCCTCCACCCTTCTTCGCTCCTTCGTCATCTTCAGTGCCTACGGATTCTGGAATTGACATTCCTCCTGTCGAACCACTCAGTGTCCGAGGTAAAAAGAAACAGATCACGTCCAGTAAAAAGGGACTCCAAACAAAGACGCAAAATAAAGGGAAGAAGGGAAAGAAAGTGGAGATAAGTAGTGCCATGGATGAAGTAGTTGAAGCGTCTGCAAGGATAGCGCAAGAGCCTCCTACCCCAGCTACGGAACACACCTCAAGCTTTACAAACGAATGCCACTCTCCAGCGGTTGGGAACCCCACTGTGACGAAGAAAGTCGCAGGAAAGCAGACTGCAACGAAGAAGGGAAAAGCTAGAGTGATTGATTCCAGCGACGATGAAAACGAACCGGTTCTTCCGTCCAAGTCTAACACAGCTCGTACGCCACTTGCAAGTGAAGGAGAGGATCAAAGAAACAAAAGCAAGGTACATGGGCTGCCTTTTCTACGCCACTTTACTCATATGTATGATCCAGAAAAACTTGCGACCAGACGATCCTAGTCCCCCAAAACGAGATCTGCCACTCGAGCACACTTCAATCCCTGGTCTTCAACTTCGCGGTCCTTCAGTCAAACCCAAGTTGACCCCCATGTCTGAGCTTATTCGGCGCGTGAACTCGCAACCAAGTTCACCTTTTCCTAATGCGTCCCGAACATACACACCTCTTCTTAAATCTTCCCGAACAATGCTCTCGCGAATTGCCCCGCTTCATCCAAATCGTCGGACTCCCCCGCCCCCAATGCCCCGCCCTCCACCGCCAAAGAAGAGCAAGAAACAGCTCGAAATGGAAGAGAGGATCGAAGAGGAGTTGGCGGAGACAGTCGATGGATGGTCTTGCCTTACAGATGAAGAGAGGAAGGCTCTAAGAAAGGCCCGGATTGATGCCGAACTGGGTTATGAATAGTCAATGCTGTGACGGTTGTCTTTCACCCATTGTAGGGCTCGCACATATTCTGGACGCTGTTGAGGTTAGCTTGCATTATTCAACTCAGATGTATGTAATAACTTTTATTCGTAATAGTGCTAAGGTTCCGCAACTTCCTCGATGACCCAAGTTCTTGATCCAGGACTGACCTGTAACTATCCATATTGACAGTGTTGCAGTATCATAACACGAAAGCTCGTGTAACATATATATAGGCGGAGTGACCTGTGCATGCCCGCTCCCGCCCTCAATTGGCTACCTTCAACAAGCGTTGGAGATAAGTCTCAGGATTCTGTTCTTGCACTCCTTTACCCTCGGCTCATCGAGCTCCTCAAACTTCGGTACAGCTTCCATCAACCCCGCATCCGGAAATACCTCCCGGGGCACTACTCCCTCGGCCGTAGCCGCACAAACGCTCTTCCACTCAGAGCCTCTTAAATCCCTTTCCCCAATTTGCATTACCACCACTCCCACCTTCAGTTTCCTGTCGCAAAAATCGGTATAAATCTTGTTATAGATCTTCCAGTGGTCCTTGGCCCTGATCTTCTTCGCGTCGATACAGAGCAGAACGAGATCGACCCTGGGATCACTGCCCCGTAAAAGCTTCTTCGACTCACGGTCGGCATCAGGGACGATCCTGGCTAATTTGAGAAAGCGACTGGATATCCCAGTCTGCTCCGACGCCTCATTGAGCCCCCTCGTGTCCCAGATACAATATCTGGTGCCCCCTTCTACCACCTCGTATTGCGTGGCTCGGGCGGTGCATGGTCTAACGTTGTTGTTCACTTCAGCCTTTTCCTCGTCCAAGAGCACGTTCACCAGAGTGCTCTTCCCGACCCCGGTTATGCCGACGAGGGCAACGTGAATGGTGGGTTGTTTCGATTTCTTTGCACAAAGGTTAGCGTCGACAAAATGCCAAGGGCGAATATAGAACTGACTGACCGACATATTCCAACTTTGACAGGCGTGGCCGTTCGCCAACGAAGTGCGTGAGTGATGGTGCAATGTGTAACTGAGATTGCTTGATACTTGGGTCTACGGGCGTGAAACCCTATATATCTTGGCATGCGATGGGTCAGCATGTCAGCATGCGGATTCCAGCAGGCTGTGCCACGCCCCGCCGTAACTGGGTATCAACTATATCAACCATCGATATTAAGGCCACCACTATCTGGAACAGGTTTCGCTTATGACTCGGGACTTTCAACGGCTCGAAGATCGTGCGTCGTGGATGATGTAACTAGTGCATACAGTATGTATTCATATTAGTGCATATAGTCAAGTACTTGAGAAAGAAATCTAAAATCGAAGTACCGAAAATGCCAGTACATATGTTCCCGAACGACTTCTGTTAGATATCTGGGAACAAAAGCAGTCACGTCCTACCAGAAAGCCGAAAAACGAGGTCCTTGAGAGCCAGAGAGTCGTCCATGTATTCTGGGGAAGATGTATCTCGGTATTTTCGCACCATCAATAGGTGATCACTGGCGCTGTCGAGTCCAATCCCCAAATTCAACCTTCCGAGCTGATCCCTGCACCTCTTTTCCCACTCCCTTGCAAAGCCAGGGGTCATCTGGGTGATCACGACCACCGGTTTGACCCTCCTGTTGCAGTACTCGACATAAACTTTGCGAAAATGTTCCCAGTGGATCGGAACATCTATCTTCGAGGCGTGAATACACCACATAAGGATGAGGATGGAAGCAGATCGCGATTGCTCTCCATCGTTTAGATCACTGACGCGCTTTCGACAGACGTCTCTGAGATCGCGTTCAGGCTGGCGTTTGGAGAGCAGCCCAAAACCTTGCTGACGAAGCCATTTGGCGGCCGTGTCCATGAGGTTCGGGTGATCCACCGCTTCATCGAGCCCTCGTGTGTCCCAGAGGCTGCATTGCAAGGTTATCCCGTCGGCTTCCAGCGGTGCTGTGTGCATGGTAGTCTCTATGGGGCATGGTCTAACGTCGTTTGACACTCTGGCTGCTCTTGTTGAGCCGTCGGTAGCACCAATGATCATGTTGATCAGTGTACTTCTTCCGACGCCAGTTTGACCAGCCAAGAGAATGTTGCATCTCCCGTTGCCCATGGCAGTCTGCTGAAGTGGGAATCATGTTTACTCTAAAATAAAATCAAAAATCAAAAAGCCCACGACTTACGTGCGTTGGTGCCATACTAGGTTTATCCGTGTACATCTTGGATGTGAGACGCAGTCATTGGCAAGGGCGTTGCGTCGGAGTGGGTGCTTTATAACTTAGTAAAGCTCTCTACACATGAGGCAGATGGCACCCAGATATATCATCGCGCCCATCGATGACAACGCGTGGGTGGATGTTGGCCCTGCCAATAGTAAGAAAACGGAGAGATTTACTTCGGTCATGGCATTACAATACAACAAGATGTTGTACTCCGTCGCTTTCCCGGAAGCTTGGAGGATGGGAGGGTAGTTTGGTGACCAGTCCGCCTAAGGGGCAAGCCAGATCTGGGAGTGTCCGCTCGTGGGACTAAACCGCCACATGATATGATGGTGGACCTACAGGATGACAATATCTCCACCTACTGGTCTTAGGGAAGGAAGCTAAAACGCATTTGCAAGCGACCCTCCTACGAAAAATTGGAGATAATTCTCAAAATCCTGCTCTTGCAGTCTCTTGTCTCCTCAAGTCCTCCGAATATTGGTACGGCTTCAACCAACCTTCCATCAAGAACCTCTCCCACCACATCCCCTGCCATACTCCCGCACGTCCCCCTCCAATCCGTATTCCTGGTATTCCGAGAGTCCATTCGAGTCACCACCACCGCGACCTTGATTTTCCTTCTGCAGAATTTGGCGTATATCTTGTCATAGTTCTTCCATTGGGCATCGACCTTTATCTTCTCCGCCCCGATACAGAACAGTATGAGGTTGATTTTGGGGTTATTACCGCGCAAAAATTTCCGCAGCTCGCGATCTGCATCGGGAAGCACTCTGAGGAGCTTGAGGAAGCGAACAATGGGACCCGTCGCCTCCTCCTCCAAAGCCTCATTCAAGCCCCTCGTGTCCCATAAAGAGCATTTGACCCCTTCTTGCTCTATGTCATAGCGAACGGGTCGGGTGGTACACGGCCCGGCGTCGTTGGATGTTTTGGCACAATCTGAGCCATAGAGCACATTCACTAATGTGCTCTTCCCCACCCCAGTTATGCCAACGATGGCGACATGCTTAGTAGGTCCATTCTGTTCGTTGACGATGCTTAGAATGAAGAATGAAGGGCAAAAGGTGACAGACCTTTGGTGACATTGTCCTACTACAAATCTGGATATATACAGGTGGGTGTAAGTATGCAAGGTGAGTATTAGGTTGGGCAGCTCGAGGTCACTTGATGGGATCTACCCTAGTAATCGTGGTTGACCACAAGGCATCGTCGTGCTCACACCACGATGCACGCCACAGTAGTGGAAGTCTCGCCCAGCCTCATCGATCATCTTTCAAGGTGCGATAATTAGCAACGTCTCGTTTACAGCTTCGAGTAGATTTATGTAAGTCCATGGTACGTGAAAAAACGCTTTGTAGGTACCGTACAATACTCACTTAGCCAAGTACCGTAGACCAGGTGACTCGGCCTGCAGGCAACAAGGAAAACGTAAAAGGCTTCTACTTTCAACGGTTATCGATTAACGTTTCGTGAGCCTGGAGATGAGATCTCTGAGAGCCTTGGAATCTTCGCCGTACTCGGGAGAAGATGCATTTCGGTACTTCCTCACCCTTAATAGGGGAACATCCACGGTATTGGATTCTTCTCCCAGATCCAACTCTCGGAGCTGATTATTACATCTCTTCTCCCAGCCAGTTGCGTTTGGAGGCATTTGAGTGATCACTATCACCGGTATGGCCCTTTTTTCGCAATACTCCAAATACACCCTGCGAAATTGCTGCCAATGGATTGGAACATCGATTTTTGCGGCGTCAATACACCATATAAGAATTGGTATGGCCAGCCTAGTCCGGTCCCGGAGAGTTTCTTTCAACTCGCGCGCTTGTTGGGATGCCAGCTGGCGAATCCGGTCCACTAACTTGGTCATCCATCCTCGTTCAGGGGTATCCGCGGCTTCATCAAGGCCCCGCGTATCCCAGAGTAGACATCGCAAGCCTGTTTCTAGCGACGTAGAATAAGAAATGGTGTGCACGGTGCACGGACGGGCACCGTTCGACACCCTGGCTGCGCCATCTGCGTCATCTCGGATGCCGGTGATCATATTGATAAGAGAGCTTTTGCCGACACCTGTCTGGCCAACGAATATGACATCGATTTCGATACCGGCCTGAAAGTATCGACAATATTTACGAGGATATCAAACGACGAAATCACCGACTCACCTCTGCCATTCTGGCTGCTGGAAGCGACAAGGTCTGGGTATTGGATGCAAAGACGTATTTACGCGTTCGATGTGGTAAAGGGTGTATGCGAAGCAGAAACTTTGTAGCTGCAGGTTGTCGCCAGATGTCAGTTGTGCACGAGGCAGATCCATATCAGTGATGATGGTATCTGCCCACGTTTTGCACTGTGCTGTATTTGGAGATGTTTGTTCCTCCCAATCCCTATACGAAGTGGCTGTGCATCCTAACCGCAGTTCCCGACCCGTTGATATCGCTGGCGTTTTCGACGTTAAACCGAGCACTGATTGCCACCCAAAATATGGCTTTTCCTTACCTCACAAGTGCTTTCGACACCTTGAAAGACCAGGCCAAAGATGCAATCTGGGCGCTTTCTTCGTGTCTTTGCCACCAATCTGCCAAGATAAAAATCAATGGTCGAACATGTCAGTTGGTCGCGTCGTCATCAATTTGATGTTCCGGGTCACTGACAATACCTCTCCGTTAGTCGATATCATCAAAGTCCTCGGCGAAGGTGGATTCTCTTTCGTCTACCTCGCTCAGGATGAAACTAGTGGGGTGAGTACGTGTCTTGAAACATTTTCGTTATCCTGAATATCAATATCATTGTTCAGAGACAATTTGCCCTCAAGAAAATAAGATGTCCCACTGGCGCAGAGGGCGTAAAGGAAGCCATGCGGGAAGTTGAGGCATACCGGCGTTTCAAGTGAACAACCATACGACTCTTGCTCATAATTCTCAATGCTCATGTAACTTCAGGCATCCAAATATCATACGCATACTGGTGGGCTACTTTTCAAAACCAATGTCAAGGTCACCTAAGTGAAACTCTACTAGGACTCTGCAGTTGTTCAAGATCCCGAAGGTGAAGGTCAAATTGTATACCTCTTCTTACCTCTGTACAAGGTTTGTCTGCGTTCAAATCCAAACTACTTTTCTAACACACAGCCAAGCGTGGAAACGTCCAAGACGCCATTAACGCGAATGTTGTAAACGGAAAACACTTCTCAGAAAGAGACATGGTTCACATATTCAAGGGTACATGTGAAGCCATTCGTGCTCTACACGATTACCACACGACGTCTGGCTCGCAATTACAACCCCGTCCAACATCTTCCCGGCACTCTGTGCCATCTACGTCACAAGACCACCACTCTGACGACGAAGAGGGTGACGAACTGCTATCACATCCGGAAGGCAACGGTGATTCATCCGTTAACGTACCCCTTGTGAAGAGACGTCGGGTGGATGTGGAAGATGTCATGTTTGATGACGAAGAGGAGGTTTCGAACATACCAGATCTGCAAAATGGAAATTCGGAACCTGGGAAGAGTGAACCTGTACCATATGCTCACAGAGATATCAAACCAGGGTGAGCCTTTTAGTAGCTTCGGTCGTCTCTTGACTGAGGGATTAGGGGATTAGGAATGTCATGATCGCTGACGATGGCGTGACACCGATACTCATGGACTTTGGTAGTGCAATAAAAGCCAGAATCCCCATAGAGAGCAGGTCGCAAGCGTTACTGCAGCAGGTAAC
The DNA here is from genome assembly GCA_038092915.1 of Boletus pseudopeckii. Classification (NCBI taxonomy): domain Eukaryota; kingdom Fungi; phylum Basidiomycota; class Agaricomycetes; order Boletales; family Boletaceae; genus Boletus; species Boletus pseudopeckii. The sequence continues at coordinate 43,564 of JBBPRH010000107.1, forward strand.
GTATCCAGTTGATTCCGATGCAAGGTCTTATTGGTTCCATTACAGGACATTGCGGCTGAGCAAAGTACAATGGCTTACAGAGCACCAGAGCTTTTTGATGTCAAAACAGGTATAACTCTGGACGAAAAAGTTGATATTTGGGTAGGGTTTCCCGCTTCACACATTTCATGATATACTCAATTTACCAGTCACTCGGCTGCACACTGTTCGCAATGGCGTATTCACATTCTCCGTTTGAGAATACCCAAACCACGGAACAGGGTGGATCTATCGCTATGGCTGTTCTGAACGCGCAATACAAGCATCCGAGCTCTGCCTATTCTCAAGGCTTGAAAGACCTCATCGATAGTATGCTGAAGGCAAACCCCAAAGAACGGCCAAATATCCATCAGGTGTGTGTTACGTTGGCCAACTTCAAGAGCTCGAGCGAACTTGATTGCAGGTCATTCAGTCGACCAACAGGGTATTGCAATCTTTGATGTAGATCAGGGTTTACGATATTCCATCTTCGAGGACTCGCCCATTCTTCAGTGGCAGATTTCATGCAGGAACTATCTATACAGTCTACATTCCCTGGACTCCCGCTAAGTTACGATAGCTTGTTGGCTTTCTCAGCGCTTTTGAGCTTAGACTTGAGAACTGACTTTTTACTGTCACTTGAAGTCTTAGTGCGTGAAGCTGATCTCGCTCTCGTGTTCCGAGTCTCGACGCGTACGATCGTGCTGGTAGAGTTTTTACTTTCCAACTTTTCCTTCTTCCGAGTTTTTCCTGGTGAGCTCTGCAAGTTCACCTTAGATGGCGCGGCAGGTCTTGTTTCATCAGCAGTTGAAAACTCATTCAATGCCTTCTTTGCCATCGCCTTCGTCTTAAGTTCTTTATGACGATTTCTCTTCTCAAGTATGGCTGCCTGTTTAACTTGCTGCGAGGTGGTACTGTGTCACAATCTCGGGTTCACGAAGAATATAATCCTTACACGTTTCAAAGCTCGCTTTGACAGTTCCTGCGACTCTGCCCTTTGCACGTTGGATGCAGAACGTATCGCTCTGACGAGTTCCCAAGCATTGCTGCGCGGGTCTGCATCAGCAGAGAGCAGCCTGAAGTGCTCCAGATGACGCTTGTGTGCCTGCACAAATCGGGGCTCAGTTAAATTTCATTAGATGGTTTTTGCAGAGATCGACATACGTTCGCATTCCTATGTGCAGTGGCCATTCCTGCATTCTTAATGAGCTTTCCCTTGCACAACACGCACCCGTGAACAGTCGGGTCTAAAGAAATGAGATAGAGCGGATCTTTCAGAGCCTCAACGACCGATATCGGGGGGTCCTCGTTGACGCCTTCGTCCTCGGAGGCTGTATCCTCTTCCTGATCCCCGTCTTCGCCAACGTCTGCGTCCAGGTCATCGGATTGAGCACTCTCGTGCTCTGAGCCTGATTCATCAGAGTCTGTGTCGTTCAGACCCATTATCTCCTTCGTATCTTGGTCCAAGCCCAGTTCTTCCTCTTCCTCCCGCCTCTTTCGTTTTCTTTCCACTCGTTTGAACATTGGGAACGGACTGAAATGTGTAGTTGGATTCGGAGTACTTCGAGTTTGAATTCAAGTTGATCAGGGTGCATAGCCACCGGCGTGCTTGCATTTTTCTTCCGTTCATGCATTGTCGGGGTGCTCAACTACTCGGATTCAGAGACATCAAACCGAGCCATATTCTCGAGAAATGTCTTCATCGGCGAGCCAGGTTCATCTCATCTCAATCTCGAAAGTCGGATAGCTCTGTCTCTCAAGGATCTGTGCATACCCTTTCCTCCGACGAAGTGAAGCGTGTCACGACTGTCACAGAACAGCTCCTCAATGCTGCTTCTAGGTCTCGGGTACTACCTGCGTCAGGGTGGAAACACAAGAAGTCGCTGAGAGGAGAAGAGAAGCGACTTGAGAAGGATGTCCGTGCTGCTGGGAGTCCGCGCAGACCACCAACTAAACAATTGGCTGCATGGCAGGAGGCAGCAGTAGACTCTGCCCCGGAACTGGACGAGACGGACGAGTCCCGAGCAACCGATATCCCGGCCCTTGGTACATACGTCGACATTCGCAGGTGTGTGATGAATGTAATCCCGCACCCATGCGCTTACTGAACCCAGGGATTTGACCACTGCCTCGGGAATTGTTCTTGGACATGCCTTGGTTGATAACCGCAATTACATCCTTTCCCTTACCCTCTCTGGAGATATACTCACCCACTATGTTGCCGATATCTTCTTCGAAATTCCGCAGATGGTCCCTCTTGATCTCGCGCAGAGGGCTGGCATCGCTCCGTCACCCACCAGGACAGAAATCAGCGCACGTGTCGAGATTCTTCGGCGGCTTCGGGAGGTCGAGCGCCGAGTTGCCCAGTCCTATTGCGGCATCGGCAGCCGGAATATTGCCCTCTACCCTCTTGTGAGATCTCCAAATTCCAATGAATGGTCGACCGTCACAGTACCGCAAGCTGCAGAGCTCATATCTGACCCAAAAAACATGGACTATTACAACTTACTGGCAACGCACCGCTACCTCATGAACCATACTGTCGAGTTTGTCCCGCACTCCACTTCCCATCGTACGGTCCAGGTGTGGGCCGTCCGTCCGTGGTCCTACGTAGACAAACTGGTTGTCGTCAGAGACCTGGTTCACCAATCGAGTCCCGCTATCGATTCATTTGTATCCAAAGCCCGTTCAATCATGGCTGCCAACAGAAAGCGTTCTATAGACTCTTGGGACGAAGCCCCTACCCAGGAGCTGGATGCGGATATCCGGTATACACAAGATGATCACCTGATCATTGATGTGCTGCACCACTCCCTTCATCGTCGTCGCCACATTCGTGCTGATCCCTATTCCCCTGTTGTGACGACCATCCTCAAGAAATTGGAGGTTGCGGAAGTAATTAACACTGCGGTTCTACATCAAGTCTTGGTCGACTTGGGTCACCTGGCTCCGTGGGACGACTTGATTTCAAGGTGGTCGGAACTCGACTTAGATCACACCCCAGACAAAAAGTCAGCCAAGGTCGTTGCCGAGGATCGGATAGTTCAAAAGAATCTAAGCAAAATGACTTTGACGAACTCACAAAATAATACTCCTCTTGGTCCCGAGGATCTTTACCCCCACGACCCGGTGGAGCATTTGCGGCATGACTTTGGCAACTTGCCTGTTTACGTCGTCGACGATGTCGGTGCTGAAGAGCTAGACGATGGTTTGTCGATCGAGCCCATTCCTTCCGAGCCTGGTGCGGCGTGGATACATGTCCACGTCGCAGATCCCACAGCCGTTATACCTCCCACGCACACCTTCGCACAAGAGGCACGCAAGATGGGGTTCACAGCATATTTTGTGCACAGAACTTGGCCCATGCTCCCCAAGTCTTTGACGCTCTCAAAATTGAGTTTGGGTGCAAACTCATGTTCCGGACACCCGGAGCATGTGCTCACCTTTAGCTTCAAAATCGACGCCAAGGGTAACATGGTGGACTACGGCGTCCGAGCAGCACTGGTTCGCAACGTCGTCATGGTGGATTATGACAGCGTAGATCACCTCCTTGGGTCAGTCAGGAACTATGGTGCCCTCCGTCCCTTTGATCTTCCGGGCCATTCTCCTACTTCCCCTGTGACGAGCCTGAGTGCCGAGCACATCAACAGTCTGCGCCTCATCACCGAAGCAATTTCGCGGCACAGGCAACGCAATCTGGCCTCCAGCAATTATTTCTACACCTTTCTGTCTAAAGCCAGGATTACTCTCAGTCCCAAACCTTTGATCGGCACCTCTCTAGACTGCCCCGACCCATATCGTTTTCGCGGCTTCCCGTCGTTAGCCTACGAGGTTGTGGGGCAGCAAATGCAAAGTTCTGGCGCGCGCATGATCGTCTCGGAATGTATGAAAGCTGCGTGTCGCGTAGCTTCTCGTTGGTCTTTGGAACACGGTGTTCCAATGCTTAGAAGATCATCCAAGCCGCCTGTGTGCCTTGGAGACCCCCGAGCCGTACAGAAGTTGTTGGCGATGCGGGACTCGGATGGCCATGTGGATTTCTACGCCGTACAGAAATCCAAGCTATTTGTACCCCCTGTTGAGCACACACTCGAGCCTGCGATGCACTGGAGCATGGGAATCCCGGATCGCGAAGGTTATATCCGTGTCACGTCGCCGCTACGGCGATACAACGACCTCCTAGCGCATTGGCAGATCAAGCACGCGCTGCTAAACCCCCGGACAAAAACTTCGCTGTTCTCACCGGCATGGTTGGAGGAGTATGCACCTGAGATCAAGAAAAAGGAGAAGGAATACAAGCGGGCAGAGAGACTTGATGCCGACTTCTGGTCCCACTTGTATCTCAAACGTTTCATAGAAAATCCCCATCCAGAGAGCGATCGTTACGATCCGTTACAATTCCTGAAAGCTACCATTTCCGGCGTACGTCTCGATGGAATTGGGATGGCGAGCTCATTCGTCTGCCACATACCCTCGCTTGGGTTATTTGGATCATTGCCCGCATCGTCGAGCGAGGTGTTAGGAGTTGGTGATATTGTCAAGGTTCGGGTAAAGGCTGTTGGAGTGGGTCCCCAGCCTCAGCTCCACCTATCGTTGAGAGAGGGTTAAATTTTAGAGTACATATTATCTTCGATTTGCTAAATGGGTTGCAACATTTCGTCGCGTCTGGAGTGGTCTCACCCGAGCACTTAGCCGAGATGGCCTGATTTTGATTTCCAGAAAAGACCTGCTGACTAAGCAATTTAGGTTTGTAGCTCTCATACTACAAAATTCGCGTACTGTGTGGTGCTTCTGGATTACTTCCCATCTCTCTCCCTCTCTTTGTTCCCAATGTCAGTCAGTAGTACGTTGCCCGCTGTGGGCTACGTGGCTGCTGTGCTGGAATCTGTCCAGAACTATGTCATAAACTCGCCGGGACGCGCTATTCTCCTCCTGGTCGTCTACTCACCGTTCATTGCCATCATCCTGAACGTCCTTAGGCAGCTGGTTTGTACTTCAGTAATGCACGCTGAACCAAACTAACACGCCTGCAGATTCTTCCTCATGACTCTTCGCTGCCCCCAGAGGTGTTCCATATTGTACCCATCTTTGGTTCTGCAATTTCATATGGCAATGACCCATTGACCTTCTTCGCCCAATGTCGAGAGAAGGTACGCTGCAACATATTGTCGTACTAGTTCTTGGTCCAATCGTGCTGTCCTTGGCAGTATGGCAACGTCTTCACGTTTGTTTTGTTGGGCCGTAAAGTTACTGTCGCGCTTGGTTCCAAGGGCAACAACTTTATTCTTGGCGGCAAATCTACGGCATTCTCAGCAGAGGACGCTTATAAGGTATGTAGGTAACCCTGTAACATTCTACCCTTGGCTGACTGTTCCGTAGCATCTCACGACGCCAGTTTTTGGCAAAGATGTTGTCTACGATTGCCCCAACGAGGTGTTAATGGAACAGAAGAAGTTCGTTAAAGTTGGTCTCTCGGTCGAAAACTTCCGTGCCTACGTTGGTATGATCGAAAACGAGGTCGACCACTTCATGAAGACGGATCCTGCATTCTTGATCTTCCAAATGAACGATATTAATGAATGGGGACGTTTCGATGTTGCAGACATTATGGCGCAAATCACCATTTTGACTGCATCGCGGACACTTCAAGGCATCGAGGTTCGCGAAAGCTTGGACAAGTCATTCTCAGAATTGTTCAATGATCTGGATGGTGGATTCACGCCGATTAACTTCCTCTTTCCCAATCTTCCCTTGGAGAGTTACCGTAAACGTGACGTAGCTCATAAGAAAATGAGTGAATTCTATATCGGCATCATCAGGAAGCGCAAGGAGTCCGGTGTTGTGAGGACAGGTTTCTACACTGTTCGACATTATACTCACATTCGTGGCAGGATGCACAGGATATGATTTCCGCCCTTATCGGTCAAAAGTATCGCGATGGTAGAGAACTCCTGGACCACGAGATCGCCCATATCCTGATTGCGCTTCTCATGGCGGGCCAACACACCAGTTCAGCTACTGGTTCTTGGGCCCTCCTTCACCTCGCAGACAATGAAGAAATACAGTAAGTCTACCTTCACTTTTCCTAATACTTTATATTTATCGCCTTGTTTAGGGAGGCATTCTACCAAGAACAGGTGAAACACTTCGGTAATCCTGATGGCTCATTCAGGAGCATGACCTACGAGGAACTTCGCGAACTGCCCGTCATGGACTCGGTTGTTCGGGAGACGCTTCGCCTCCACCCGCCTATTCACAGTGTCATGCGTTACGTCCGTTCTGATGTTCCCGTTCCGCCCACTCTTGCTGCGCCTTCGAAAGACGGTACCTATGTTGTACCCCGTGGTTACTACGTTCTTGCTTCTCCGAGTGTCAGCCAGGTTGATCCGCAGATATGGTTCAACCCGGATACTTGGGACCCAACCCGGTGGAGCGACCCTGAAGGTGTTGCAGCTCAGGCTTTCAAGTCATATTCAGATGAAACCGGCGAAAAGATCGACTATGGATTTGGTGCCGTGAGCAAGGGAACAGAGAGTCCTTACCAACCGTTCGGTGCTGGACGACACCGTTGTATCGGCGAACAGGTAAGTGACGATCTTCTTTGCTGAATGTTGGCTTAGCTGTTCTTTGTTCAGTTCGCATACTTGCAACTGGGAACCGTTCTTGCAACGTTGATACGCCAAGTAGAGGTTAGGCTGGATCAACCCTTGCCAGAGCACAATTATCATGTACGTCCGCCTGGCCTTTGTTAAGACGCGCACTCAGCTTTTCTCTATCTAGACCATGATCACAATGCCCAAGAAGCCACGTAATGTCTGTTATAGACGTCGGGCGTTTGATTGATAGACATGCTTTGTTACTCTATTACACTATTAAGCGTTTTTATATATGGGTCGTGATTTCCCTGTTTGCTCGGCTTTGTAGTTGCTTATCACATGACTTGAGATCGGAAGTCGGCCGCTCCGTGCGACTTGCCTTTGAACGACACAGAACCGAGCCAGGACAGCCGAATAATTCTCGCAATATGGCCTCGATGTTCCCTGTTATCTTCATCCTCGTCATTGTCCTGGGCTTAATGGCTTGTGGCTACTTGTTCGTCCCGAAGGGCGCCCAGCAAACGTAAGTGGCAGCCTGAAATTGGATGGACATCCAGCGACTGAACGGTACCACCAATGCAGAACTATTCGGACTGCCATTCTGCTAACGCTTGCGTGTTGCTATCTCATGTGGATGATCACCTACATGGCACAGTTACATCCTCTCATTGGTTAGTACAAAGCGTCCCCGCGCCACGCTACGCCAACTCACATGGTGTGGATACACAGTGCCCTTTAGGTCGGCGCTGGAGGTATGATGGGTATCGACACTCGGTGCTTGCTCATAGCTTCAATACCAGTCGGTCCTATACTTGTTTTCTTGACCTTGCCTGACAAAGTCCAGTTTTGTTAGACGTACATGAGTTAGATGCTAATCCATTTCTGAAGTCCACTTCAAGCCAACACGCCGTCAAGTTGAATTCATAGATTCCTTTCCCTCTCTGAGTGGCTCGTGTCTGCCCAACTCTCGTTCCAACCCGTTGCCCAGTTATCCCCGCCTCCACTGATTTGAGTCCAGCCAATGTCTTCAGGGCGCCATGGGGCACCATCGTAGGTCATACCCATGTGTACGCCAGAGTCGAACGAGTTTTCCCCTACATCATAATCTGGTTCATCATCCTCGCAAATGACATTCTCGCTCTCCATTTGCGTGCTTTGTTCAAGAAACCGATTAGTAAGCCCCCCAACTAGCTGAATCTTCCAGTTTTCGCGCCGTTGGCCGGCAACTCTTCGTAACTCTAGCTCAGTGCTTTGTTCCGCAACGTCGAGCATTACCTCTATGGATCCACCACACAAAACCGGCAGGTTATCTGTGAACCAGAGTTCCTGAACTCCGAAGATCATTTCTCCCCATTGCTGAAACTTGAGAACCATTGCTTTCTCGATTTCCCTCAAGTCTGAAGGGTACCCTGCGCGTAGATGCGGTTCGTGACGGTGCCTCGCCACTAATATGTGGGGTTCCTTGATCGCACTACGAACGGCCTGCGTTCCGTGTTCCCTTACTGCGTTGGAGAAACGGTCGTCCAACCGCCTAAAAGACGCAACCTGAGTGGCGCCGCCCGAGACCCCGTCCCGTCCCCAAGGGTCCTGCTCTTTGGGTATCCCTATAGTTGCGGTCTCTACCGCGTATCCCCACTGGTGCGCGACACTCTTGCACCACCGGACAAACTCGTCGACGGTCCATTCGAACTTGTGGTCGGGGTGCCGGAATATGCGGTCGGTGCGGCCAGTCGGGTCGAGATACCCTTTTGGATCTGCAGCCCCTGGTGGGGACCATCGTTGGTTGAAAGTGTACGACGGAGTAGTGACGAGGAACACGCGTGGATGGTACACACAAAGTACAATGGGGGCGACTTGGACGAGGACGTCGTCTGTCAAATGCTCGATGCTACGCATACCACACGGGTGCTCATCAGCTGGATAGAACAGCAGGAATGACGCGATGAGACCTTACAGTTCGCTGGCGACGATACACTGCATGTTGACGAACGCGGGATTGATCACGTCGACGCTGCCTTGCCACAGCTCGACATCCAAAGGCTCCCAGCGCGTATAGAGAGGATTGGCTGATGCCGGAGATGTGTATCCAGTGGCAATTTCTAGTTGGGGGGATGAAATGTCCAGTCCTGCGATGCGTGTCGCATGCAGATCGGGTGTATCTTGGTCGTTCAAGCCAACGTTGCAAAAGAGCGAGGACAGCGCGTGATCGTCGTCTTGGAATTGATTCGGTGTCAGCCATGGGGCGGGCTGGCACAGTGTTGCAAGGAGGGCGCCTTCACCGCATCCAATATCTAGGATCTGTGTATGTTTTGTTGCACGAGATCACAAAACGATTGATCTGAATTGTTGCACGAACCTCGGTGAGTCTCTCACGTCGAAGAATGTCTAGTATCCATATTCTGCGTTGATGATGCAATGGAGGAAAGAAAGTTACTTTGGGGGGTTCGCAGTCACTTTGCATGACAAGGTCATCAAGTGATCAGACTGATCAGAAGTGGGATGCAACGACGAGGGGCAAGTCGGCACCCGCTCGCAAGTCTGTCATATACTCACTACACGGCAGGCACTTGGTCGGAGGAGACCCAACAAAGCCACAGTGCATTGTGTATAAATACAGGAGGATCTAGGCAATTATAGGACCAAAACAGCAACGATATGAACAACAAGCGACGTAACAACCCAGTTTACCGAAGGGAGAAGAAATATAAGCAGTTAAACGAATGCCGGAAACGTACAAGGCAAACTGAACGAACAATGGAATAATACAAGGGTGATTAGTGTAGTGTATGGGAGCTCGGTGTGCAGGAAGACCTTGGATCTGCTCGGAAAGTCATTATGAACACAAGAAACATGCTGGTTTTTTTTTCTCACGCAGAGCGGAGAGGGGATCAGACCAAGGCAGCTGATTGTAGGTAACCCCGGAAAATGGAGTCCCGCACTGGATGATATCTTTGATGAGGAATGGAATGCCGTCACCAAGTTGAGTACCTACCGTTGCCGATAATGCTCTGTGTAGCTTTCGTATCCTGGATAGCCAAACACAGGTCAGTGATGCAACGTATCCAGGAACAAGGGGAACACTAACCGTGACATTAGTCAGGTGCGTATATAAGACTCGTCGGTTCTCGTTATTCCTCCTGTGGACTTGCAAAAAATGTGCCCGGAAATATTGTACAACGGATTCGTACTCGTTGGGACGGTCGCCGTATGACAGGATACTTCTCCGTGTGAGTGACGGGATAAATGCGTACCAGACACTTACTATTTGGATACCGGCAAGCCTTGCTGGAGCTTTTTTCTCAGAATGTCCGTCTTATCTGTCGAACAAATAGGTACTTAGTCCTCATTCTCGTAATGTGCGTGGCAGACATACTAAGGAACAAGACTAGGTGGACCTTTTTGAGCAGCTGATTTGAACAGATTTGGGTAAAGAGTTGCAGCGAATCGTCAATTCGGTTTGTGCGAGGGTCTTCTTCAAGGTACTATATTACGGTGCATGGAATTAAGTCGGGTATGTGCCTGTTGGGGGGAAACGTACCTGGTCAAAAGCACTGATCGGGCTAACAAAGATAATGGCGTTTGCATCATCAAAATATGGCACCCATGAATGACGCTGTCCTCTGGCGCCACCGACGTCAAAGAGATGCCATGATACGGTCTTCCCGTGGATATCCACGTCAAAGATATGTTCAGCGACACCCATCGTCTGGATACGGGCATGCAAGATATCATCTGCTGCGCATCAGCCAATAATGGCGTGAAACCCATTAAGAGGACCTACCTGTCGACGGAATGTATTCTCTGGCGGAGATACGAGCAATATTATTTAAGAAGCTATGAAGGTGAATTGTTAGTAAAATGCACGCATATATGCGCCAACTTACAATTCCGACCACTCGTCGAGCTTCAATTTTCTCCTTGAAATCAAAGCACGAACAACCGGGTGTTCCCAAAGGGTTGTTATGTCCTCCCGTGACTGGTCCAAAAGCGTAGCGACGTTGTCGGCTAGAGCATCTGCACTGACATCAGTTGACGTAGCTGTACCTGGACGCTCAATGGACAGTTCTGCGCTTTCGGTCTCAGTTCGTTTCGATCGCCTTCCCATGAGCTTCTGGCCTGCGTGAATGGTTCTCGCCTGCCAGCCGCTGCGAACATAAACTTCTCCTTTGCCAGATCCTGACACAGAGACACCACCGCTGAGCCGGTCAGCCAGTTGGGGCTCTGTATTGACGAGGGACAGAAGGCGGCGGCGCAAATCCGAGATGGAGTATTTTGTAGGGCTTGAAGCCGTGGGGCTTGGAAATTCCTCGTCCAAGGAGGGATCACCGACAGGCAAACCGACGAAGCTGGTGCGAGATGTCCCGACTAAAAGGGGGTCATCCTGGCTCAGTTCTTGGCGTTCCAGCGTGCTGTGGGAGTCAGAGCCATCGTCGATGTCGTCCCACGCCTCCAAGGTAACGAGGATTTTTTTGATAGAACGGACGACGTTGAAATACACGACAGTTCTCCAGGAGATGCGCTCACTCTCGAGCGAAGCTGGGCTGTACATGAGCTGGAACTGCTTTTGCAATGTCGACTTGCCTGACTCAGCCTGGCCCAAGAGCAGCAACTTGGGGAACGGTAACATCAGTCCCCCTCAAATAAAGCGATAAAATAAACGATCAGTGTCACCTTGACGTCGCTCTTGGACTTTTTCAACTTCTCACGTTCAATTCTGAGTTCCTCATCGATTTGCTCCGATATGCGTCGAGCCTCTGCCTCCTGCTGCAGACGCACTTGGCGGTCAGTCTCCGACTCCGTTGGGGGGGGACGGAGTGCGATAGAGAGGGGGTCGTCCTGGCTGCGAATGGAGGGTGTTCGCATCATGATGGCGGTTTGAGATCAAGAAGGGCGGTTCCGCACAACCTTACTAGGTGTGTCTTGGCACAGAGGAAATCACTTGTGTTTCGGTCACAACCGGAAGTCACGCGTTACACCTGTCACGTCATGGTGAGTTCATTCGATCCGCCACGGTCGCGCATGCTCACGGTCCCGTCCGCTAGTCCGTAACACTCCATACCTCCCATGGCGAACTCAAGGTACGCTTTACCAAACTTTTCTTGAACCCTGCTACCATTTTATTCAAGATCGAGGTATTCTGCGAAGCCGTGCCGAAAACCGCAGAAGTGTGTAATTCTACCGTGGTACTTGATGTCTTCCATCTCATCCCCATGGCTCCAGAACTTCCTGGCCCTCTGCGCGTCCGGCTATTATGACAACTGCGTATTTCACCGAAACATCAAGGGTTTCATGATCCAAACGGGTGACCCGTCTGGCTCAGGCAAAGGCGGTCAGAGCATATGGGGCCAACCTTTCGCAGATGAGATACGATCCACACTCAAGGTGCCGAGTTTGCCGCGCATGATCCTCTCCCACTGAAACACCTGGTTCCACGATGACCTGCTTCGCTAGTTCAACAACCGTGGTATGGTCGCTATGGCGAACTCTGGGCCCGACACGAATAAATCCCAGTTTTTCATCACATACGCAAAGCAAGCACATCTTGACAGCAAATATACGATCTTCGGGAAGGTCATTGACGGCAACGATTCCACTTTGGACTTGATGGAGCGTGTCCCCGTCAACAATAGAAACAGACCCCTCGCCGAAATCAAACTCACCCACGTAGGACATAAACTAAAGCTCGGGAACGATTCCTGAATCTATTTTCTAGGTAACAATCCATGCCAATCCCATTGCTGATGCCCAACTAGCGGGCCGTTGATGCCATCCAACTTCCAGCGTAGTGATTACGTGCCATTGTAAGGTATCGAATTCACCGCTTGATAAATCCGACAAGCTCTTTCTGCAGCTCTCTTTGTTTTCTTGCTTTCTCTATATCTTCCACGCTGCGGAGATCATACACAATGTCGCGCGTTTTCCCAAAGTACACCTGTGGGAGGTCACATCAATCATCGTTCTATTAGTAGAAGGGAACCGACATCTTGAAGAAGGTTACGCATTTTGATCTCCATCTCCTCAATCATCCTTCCTGTATTGGTAATATGCGACGAAGAATCCTGCAGGGGCCAGTCTTGCTCCGTCTATATCGTAAAAGACGCAACAAGTGAATTAAGAAGGTTTGAAGGTTTAAGCAACTCACCTGTCGAGTCATGCTTCCGCTCAAATTGACTTCTCCCGACGACTTCGAGCCGTGCTCGGAAGTTTTCCTCTCTTGGCTAGCAACGGCGTGAATTTGAGCATCTTCGCTGCGCCGTGTGACAAGCTGGAGCATAACCGTGGACGTCAGTTTGTAGTGAGCTTGCCTCCCGCGTTCTGCCGTTTCAAAGACGTGTATAGAGTCCCATGATCCGGATGGTTCGTCTGCGGTCGAAGGATCCATCGCTGGGAAGACGTTCAGTCAGTATCACCGGTCCGTGGTCCCAGGAGCGAAGGCTACGGAAGCACAACAGACTGTCCAGGAGCCATCGCGGACCCACCCTTCTTTAGCAGTACCACGCCAGCGAATCCGCCATCCTCGAGCTCCCAGAGGTAAACAGAAGAGACTCCCCCTTCGTAATATCTGTCACGCATGTGGCGGGGGTATTCAGAAATATCAACGTGGACGCGGGCAGCTGGAATGCCTACAATTCCCTATAAGTATCGAAAGCCTCGTTCGCCGCGATTTCCAGCTTGCGTAATTTCAGACTCGGGGTGGTCCCGTCTTCCAGAGGAGGGTCATACTCGTTGGACCACGGTGATCTAGGGAAATGTGTAAGAGTTTACGTCTTTGTTGGCATGGTTGGGACGATCGATAGCCTCACTGCACGACGAGCATTGGGGTACACTCACCGATAGCTATCACCGTCTCTGTTATAATCGCAGGCAAGATATTCCCTTCCGGTCGCGCGATCCGTCAAGACTTTGAGTGGCTGGTCAACACTACCGAGAAGATCGTCTGCGTAGTCGGGGCAGATCTGGATAAGAGCGTTGACGTTCTCTTCAACACGGTTTGGCGGCAGGCGCCGCATGAGATCGAGCATCGAGTCCACTGGATCAGCCATGCTGTAGGGAAAGACTACGCGTTGCTGGGTAGTATGTTGTTGAGGTGGCTTCACAAAGTATGGTGGTATCGAACGCACGTGGCAACACTCCAAATCAAGTGGCGCTGGCTACATGAACCAAGAATCGACTCTACTGGGTACATGGAGGCCTTGATTAGATATACTTATGTGCATTGTTACACTTGGCCCCTCCTCAGCCTGACAGTCTATGTACTGGTAACGCACGTTGGGTCGACTTCATCCGACTCTTTGCCCTGGACACGGCCCGCTTCACGCTTGAAGTCTTCCACTGCATTCTTCTCATTAGCTAGCGTCATAACGTTGAATTTGTGGAGTTTGTAATAGTCCCTCAGGATGCTCACACCACATACACTCTGAGGCCAACGCCAGAGTCGTTATTGTCGCGCGACAAGACGGTAGCACGACACACCTTGAAAACCTCCACGAGGACAAATACGTCTGGGTTGTCAAGGTCGACCACGTAGTTTTCAGGCATGCATTTCGCTATTTCCTCAATCATACTCATCCGAGTCAATGTGTTATGGTTTCGCACTCGCAGTTCAATCTTGTACTGGACATCAAACACCTTGTGTGAATGAGGCCAACGAAATGCTGGTTGCGAACTCACCTTGTGTACTTGAGGGGTCTCAGCACTTCCTTGAGCCTCCGCGAAAAACGGCGCAAATACGCGCCGACACAGAGAGTGTATCTCTGGAAGATTTGCCACACAAGATCCAGAGACTGGGATAAGCCTGTGGGTATACCTTGAAAGTGTCAAAGGTGTGATCGGACAATCATGGGCATCCGTACTTTGTTCTCGTTACGCCCGTCCTTCGGACGTTCTCGGCATGTGTGACAATTAACTTGACTGGGTCTATCGGGGGCCTGCAAGAAATAAAGACCACTGGATGACATTAATTTTGCGCTGGTGTCGACGTCGACGTTCTCACCGCAAGGCGTATTCGTCTGGCAATTCACTGGAAGAGGAGATCAGATACAACCACACAAAGAAAACTGTCCGGCTACCGACCGAATCGCTTTTCTGTCCGTGGACGCTTGATGGCATCAAGTTCTCGTGCAACCAAGCTTTCAAAGTCCACATTATCTTCGTCGTCGTCTGAAGCATGGCGTCCCCCGGCCTGATCCTTTCCTTCCACTGGCCACAGCTCGGTGGCCAGCTGATCATGATGAGCCCAAGAGATCTAAAGGCAGGGGATGGTTCTCACCGAGTCAAACAAGTCATACAGCTCACCAATAGTTTGCTTTTCCTTTCCCTTGACACAGCTAGCCCAAACACCTGGACCATCGATAGCCCGTTTCACCCAAGTAGGGGCTGGGCCATCCTGCTCGAGTATGCATCAATGTGGCCAATAACCATGCACCGTCATAAACCCGTACTGAGCGATATTTTCGTTTCCGGGACTGTCGAGGGGTTTCTGACATTTTGTTTCTGTTCGCTTGGTCAAGGTTTGATGTCTGATTCGAAATGTCCTGCCAGTTTCAGGTTACGAATCTACATTTCGCTTGGCGTGGCATTGCGACTGTTACCTCGGACCTAGGCAGCAAGTCACTACACACTCTACGGTATCTAAGCAAATAAGTGGAACACTATTCATCTATTCCGCACATCGTACATACACTACGCAGTTAAAATAGACAACCCCATTAACTGAAATATAATGACACGTCCTTTCGCGTTTGTTAGATGCCAAGGTGACAAAGTCTCCCCAGCCAACCCTAGGTCAACACTGTCTTTCCAGTGTGCCCCCTTCCAGATGATGAATCCACCACACATTCTAGTCATCATCGTCGTCATCATCGTCATCGTCGCCTTTCTCTCCACCAGTCCATTTTCGTTCCCACAGTGGAAACGGCGCGTCTGGTTCGGAATGTTGCAATGGGTGATCAACTGGCAAGGCGCTGCGAGCCACTTGGAGTCGCTGCATCAAGACCTCCCGCTCTGACAGCAGCTCGTGCAAGTGGTCGATGGCTAAAGAAGAAATGTAAGGATACAGTAGGCTTTGTATGGTATCGCTCACTCTTGGATAACACGACATACTCGCTTCTGGGCCCCGCCCGCCCATCGATTTTTTCACCATCATCGACCTTTGCCTTCCCCCTTCCTCTTCGCCGACCCTTGGGTTTACCATCTACAAGCTGCTGTTCGTCTTCCGCCTGGCACGCCTCTCTGAGTGCTGGTATGGTTTCGCAAAGAGTGTCATATCCTCTGCGGATATTTGCCCTTCGTTTTTGCTCAGATTGGATATGATTTGCCTTTTTTTGTGACGACGACAGCAACGCCACCCTATTTTGAGGCAGTAACTGAGCCTCATCGAGGAGGTTCTGGTGAGTGGAAGGACGATGTCGCTTGTTCGACAGCTTTCCATCAGGCGGAGGGGATCGCTTCGCTTTCGAGGATGGGAACCTCGCAGTTGTGGAGGATGCTGTCAGGAGATCTACGGGAGATTGCCTAGACGATGACGACGACGAACTGTGGTCGTATGAATTGGGATCCGCGCGGGTTCGCTTTGGATCCGCAGTAGAATTCATAACATGGTAGAAAGGAAGCTGCGCCAGCTGGCTGTGCGAGTTTGATGAAGCCATATGTGTAGATAGCGGATTCGCCAACTCGGTGTCATCGGGATTACTAGTCAGGGATCTCTGCTGCCTGGTGGAGTACAGTAGTGTGAGTGGATTGGTCTGCGCCTGTTGTTGTGTGTGTACCGATGCCCTGGGGCTCTCGCCAGGAGAATATGGACCAAGCGGGTACCGCCAGTTGTCCCCGTCCAGCGACATGAGATCCTTGGTCGCTTTCGTGAGTGCCTCTTTTCCATGAGCTGGTGGCATGTGCTCATGGGAGATCTCAAGCTGCATGCTCCAGTCGGCAGGAAATGCAGCAGCATCGAGGAAGGACTGAAACGCCCGGGACTCTGAAGGAGTCAGCAACGACATTGAATGGGTGGAAGGTGTCGAGGAAGGGATGCTTGTTGTCTGTCTTGTCGTAAAAGGAGGGGGTGAGTGTTTCAGTATGTCGACGGCGGTTGTACTGAATGGACGACCTGTGGATTCTAAGACACCTGTGGCTGAGCCTTCTCCATGTGCGATTTCCGTTTTAGGGTCATTCATGTGGCTCCACTGTTCCCTATTCGTGAACTGTTACAAGCTCGTTACATCGATTCATCAAGACCTTGTGCAACGAGTTCCGTTGTATCATGCCTCATCTGACTTGGCACCGTTCTATATCCAACTAGTGTGTATGACCGGGAAAACTCGGGGTTGGCAAGCGCCCAAGTACTTCAAACTCATCTCACGTGTCGGTGTCGGCGAAAAACGCGATTTCTTCATAGTTTGAAAGCTTGGCACCCCAAGTTTGGTACACCGGGAGTACCGAAATTATGTCGCACGTGAACTTGACATTGGAAATGACTGTCTATTCTTGGGAAGGATCTACTGTCATGGTGGTGTCGGTAATGTAATTCCACTCTGGGACATAGGAGGAAAACATTACAATCACCCTTGTAAAGTTTGATACATATTGACCACGGACCACGGTAATCCGAGCATCCCGAGGAATTGATTCATGAAGATGGTAAAGTCGATCCTATCTACCCCGGAATGAGAGCCGACCCAGGTATGTTGCAGGGGAGATCATCACATCGATTACTCTTAACGAGTCGACAATTGCCAAGTCTTGCAACGGGCAGCACGAATTTTCAAACATCCAAACACCTTGTCAGACATATATGTCACATCCGGCATCCTCCGAGAGATACAATGAGACGACCAACCTACATCACGACGGCCAAGGTCGCAACACTCGTTGCGAGCACAAAAAGCACATTCAGAATCGACAGGCCATGACAGGCCAAGTACAATCTATGGATTTGTCTCAACGTAGACATCGAGCAAGTCTACTCGCATCGACCGTGCAGGCACCAGGGCTTGTCCCTAAATGTCTCAGCTGAGTGCGGAACCGTCGGATGTCGCAGGAAGCAAATTCATGAACACGACTCCTGCCTACATATCAAATAATTGTCAGGAAATGTAATGGTGATGCATGGGTGATGCTGAGGGGCATCGCGCACTATTTGGTCGAGGGCTTGTCCCCGAGGACCTGCTGACCGAATGGAAGTAAGTATCACCTGGCAACCATGACGGCGCAACGACCGTTACGGTGCCAAGTGCGGCACTGCTAGATCGGTAATCAAGAACTCTGAGGGAGACCAAATTGTTCCGTGACAAGGGAGTCGGTAAAAAAAAAAAAGAAGGTAAAACAGAAAGATTAATAGCCTTCCCCTTCTACCGTCCTCAAGAGGGGATAGCGCGTTGTGGGGATTTTGCCCACTCGACAGTGTCAGCGGATCGAGACTGACAAGAAAAAAAAAAAAAAAGTCAGTGGATTCAGTGTCCGAGTTATCAACGATCCCGCTTACTGAGGTATGGGAACCATCAGGATTGAAAGACCCGTAAGTAATTCAGGTGCACAGTGGAGTATCTAGGTCATTAGTTATGAAAATCTTGTTTAGCCACAATCACGGATCTATGTTGGAAACACCGTGGAGTGGTTGTGTAAGTGGTACATCGAGGAGCAGACTATGCAAGGAATAGAAAGATGTGGTGAGGCAGTGGGAAAATCGTGGTATAGTTGAAGAAAGGAGTAAAGTATGGGTCAGGTCCAAGGAAGCCGAACGAAATATGAAATGGGCCTCGACATGTTCAGCAGTGATTCGAAGTGCGACAATCCATGGAAAGGCTGAAGATCGCACAGCGGCACCCAGAACACAAGAGAAAACTGCAGTTACGCGAAATTCTAGCGTTGGGACGCCAACGACGACAGAGACAACCCTTGTGCAAGCTCTGGCTTCCACGCGACTCTTCGAGAGGCTTCGGCGTAGTCGACCCATTCTCTTCTTCGTTCCTTGCTCTCGAGCCAGTCCTTGTCTAGAGAGGTTACTTCAAGCTCGTAAAAGTGATATGTTGTTGAAGGCGACTTGATGGTCGTCACGTATCGTGTAATTCTGCCACGAACGCCCGCTGTAAGAAAGAGCGAGGGCAGGGAATGGAATAGGACATTCATCAGGAGATGAGATGACGGATAGAGGACAAAGGGTGAGACCTTCTTCCAAGGCTTCCCGCGAGGCTGCTGCCTCCAACATTACATCTGTGGGCTCCCAGCCCCCCTTTGGTACTTGGAAAAAAGGGAGTCAGCTGCGAAGGTAATGGGAGAAACTAACCAAGTCCGGACAAGAACCAACGCGTGTGGTAGGTACAAGGCTCTTTATATAAGATGAAGGAAAGGAAGTCAGGTGGGAAAATACGCAC